>CAKNYM010050776.1:289427-310732 GCA_932195095.1 Andricus curvator | reverse complement strand
TCTCTTGTATATCCACCCATATCCACCCACTCTTTGCTTGAATCGCTTCTATTTTTTTTATTTTTTTTTTATTTTCATTTTATTTTCTTCGAAGCATCTGCAATTCAGTTCTTTCCATTTATACTCTTTCAGTAACGTAAGTTGAGAAGGATCTACGCAGGGTGGCCCTAGGTCAGGGAAAACCTGATAATCAGGGAAAAGTCAGGGATTTTGAAAAAAAAATCTTTCAAAAATTAGGGAATTTATATAAGAAGCACTTTAAACAACTGTCAAGGATAATAAAGTTGAAATTTACCAAATTTATTTTCAAATTCTTTATTGTTCAGGCCTTGCGTTTTTATGCAAACAATTTTGTGAAAAAGTAATCGGTTGGTAATTGGTGAAAACTTAACTTTTTGTTGAAAATTTATATTCTGGTGTTGAAAAATTAACTGAAAGCTTTCTTGGTTGAAAATTCAATTAAAAAAAATTCGTCGTTTTGGTTAAGAAATTCAAGATTGAACTGTTTTGTTAAAAAATCAGTTTTTTTGTTGTTGCAGATTCATAATTTTCGTTGAAATTTCATCTCGTTTGTTAATGGTTTAACTAATTTCTTGAAAACTCATTCTTTTTTTTTGTATGGAAAATTATTATATATTTTTTAAACTGAAAAAGTAACTATTCCATTTTTGGTTGAAAATTGTTTTTTTTTTTTAATTGAAAATTCAACTACGCTGGCAATAGTTGAAATCTTATTTCTTCGATTGAAAATTTAACTATTGTTTTGAAAATTCTTTATTTTTCGTTTCAAATTATTTTTTGAAAATGAAAATTGTAACTTTTTTTTTAAACATAAATTCATATTTTTAGTTGAAAATTGAACTTTTTTGTACAAAATTCGTCTTTTTGGCTGAAAATTTGTCTTTTTGGTCAGAAAATTAATCTTCTTTGTTAAAAATAATCTTTTTTCGTTAAGGAATAAACTATTCTGGTAAAAATTCATTTTTTTCTTCAGATTTATCATTTTAGTTGAAAATTTGTCTCTCTGGTTAAAAATTGAACAATACCCTTTAAAATTCATCAATTTTGTTGAGAATTCGTCTTTTGGCTAATAAATTAATCTTATTTGTTGAAACTTCATTTTTTGTTTGTTTGAGGATTCAAATATTTTGTTAAAAATTCGCCGTTTTTGGCCTAATGAATTTTTTTTTTGCTGAAAATTTAACCTTTCCATTTTTGATTGAAAATTGATCTTTTTTAGTTGAGAATTCAACTATTTGTTTTAAAATGTATCTGGTTGCAATTTTTTTGCTCCCTTAACTGAAAAATCATGCTTCATTTAAACTTTAACTATTTCATTTCACCTTGAGAATTCAACTTTTTTTAAATTGAAAATTCAATTATTTTACTGAGAAATGAACTCTTTTGTTAAAAATTTATTTTTTTCTAGAAGATTCATTATTTTAGTTAAAGTTTAAACTCTTAAAAAAATTATAAATTCAACTATTTAGTTTAATATTCAATTTTTGTTATTGAAAATTTAATTATTTTGTTTAAAATTCAAATCTTTAGTTTAAAGTGTAACTATTTTCTTAAAAAATCGTGTTTTTTGGTTGAAATATAAAATGTTATATATAGTTTCGGCTGAGAATTAATCTTCTCATTGAAAATTTAACTTTTCTGTTTCAAAATTAATCTGTTTTTCCTGGAAGTTTAATCTTCTTTGTTTAAAAATTTGACTTTTTAGATTAAAATTCATCTTTGCAGATAGAAAATTCCAGTATTTGGTTAAAAATTCTACTATTCTGTTTCAAATTGAATTATTTGGTTGAAAATTCAAGTATTTTGTTGAAAAGTCATTTTTTGGTTGAGAATTCAACTGTTTCGTTGAAAATTCGTCTATTTGGACCAGAAATTCGTCCTTTTGGATTGAAAATTCATTTTTTTTTTTCTTGAAAATGCAATTTTTTTTGGTTTAAATGTTATCTTTTTGGTCTGAAAATTTGACTATTTGGTTGAAAATTCAATTATTTGGTTAAAAAATCTACAATTTTGTTGAAAATGTAATTTTTTTAAAAATTTAAATATTTGGTTAAAAAGACTTCTTTTTGTCGAAACTTTACCTGTTTTGTTGAAAATTCGTCATTTTGTTTAAAAATTCATGTTTTTAGGTTGAAAATTCTAGTATTTGATCTGAAATTCAACTTTTTTTTTTAATTGAATTATTTGGTTGAAAATTCAAGTATTTTGGTAAAAAGTCATCTTTTTGTTGAAAATTCGACTGCTTTTGTTAAACATTCATCTATTTGGAGAAAAAATTCGTCCTTTTAGATTGAAATTTTATCTTTTTGGTCTGAAAATATGACTATTTTGTTAAAAATTCAATTATTTGGTTAAAAATTCAACTACTTTTTTCGAAAATTTAATTATTTTATTGCAAATTTAACTATTTTGTTAAAAATTATTTTTTTGGTCGAAATTTAAACTGTTTTGTTGAAAATTCGTCTTTCTATTTGAAAATTCATCTTTGTAGGTAGAAAATTCCAGTATATTGTTAAAAATGTAATTATTTTGTTGCAAATGTAACTATTTTGTTAAAAATACTTCTTTTTTGTCGAAACTCTACCTGTTTTGTTGAAAACCGTCTTTTTGTTTGAAAATTCGTCTTTTTGTTTGAAAATTCATCTTGTATGTTAATAATTTGAGCATTTGGTTAAAAATTCAACTATTTTGTTGAGAATTTAATTATTTTTCTTGAAAAGTATACTATTTTCTTGAAAAGTAATATTTTCTGGTTGAAAATTCATCCTTTTGGATTATAATAGGATCTATTCCGTTTATCGATGACAATCTACTAAAATTCTCGTCTCTGAATTTTGTTGGTCAGAGAAAATCAAAAATTGGCCAGGGAAAAGGCAGGGAATTTTGAGAATAAATTTTTAGGCTCACAGTACTTTTGATCATAGCACAATATCAGTTCCTTAGAATCATTCTCACTTCAAAATACTTTTACAATAACAAAATGCCTGCTAAAAACTGAACACGAGCGCCTTTTGAATAAAATTCTATTCACGTTACTGCATTCATTCCCTTTTATTCTTCACTCCCACACTCTGCCCATATGTGTCGACTAAGTGAGCAAAAAGAACAGCTGTCGCTCTTTTAACAATATACATTTACTTGCCAGCAAAGAGCAAGAGTTTTTTTTTTTCTTCACTGGCATCAGTTAAGTACCTACTAGTAAACAATGCAAGAGCAACATCTTCCTTTCATTCCATTCCGTAATTGCTAACAATCTCAGTCTCACTTCCTGAATGTCCGAGTCCGAGACAAACTGAGAACACTCGCACTCATTGGAAGATAAGCCTGCTGTAATCACTCGTTCAGCTGCACCATTCGCGGCTAAATTGTAAAACGAGATCCGTGTTATCAGCGCGTAGTATTGCTAATCTAATGCAACCGTTACGAGTGCGCTTTTGCGTATGCCGTATAGTTTAGTATACAATCATGTCGCAACTGGATGCGTGCGTTTCGAACCACTTGCACGCTCAATTAAGTGTACATGATAATGCAATCTTTATTCGGATTTGTACAGGTAAAAATGAGCAAGTGTTTAAAAAAAGACATGATGTCATGTTCGATAAGATTATTTAGACAAATGATAGCATATTATATCATGATGTTTCCCCGGATGATTTCAGGTATCATCAGGATGAAGTAATTTTCTGGGGAATTATTTCAAATTGCGAATATAGATTGATTAAAGTGCTACACGGAAAAAATTATGAGTGAAAAAGTCACGAACTTGTAGCTAGGTCTCGGATACGAGATAAAAAAATGAAACATTCAGGGTGTCGACTTGACCGGGAAATGACCTGGAATTTTATTGACCAGGAAAAAAACCGGGAAATGACCGGGAATTTAATTTAAAAACCGGGAATTTACTTCTGATCATAGCAAAATTCAAGAAATATAATTTCACTTGGAACAGGGAATGTTTTACATGGAATGGGCATTTTTTAAAGGAATTATAATTCGGATTGAGAAAAAAGGAATTTTTAAAAATCTCTCTTTCAAGTCAGAATTCGTCACAATTTGAAAGTTCCCACTTCTAAATTTTAGGTAATAAAAGTACTTCAAGCAGTTTTCAGAGTAGAAGTAGAATTTCAAAGAAGAAATATTTCTGAATTATAATAGAAATTTTGTATACATTGTTCGTTGCGAATTCATCGTTTTTTAGTTAGAAATTCAACTACTGGGTTAAAAGTTAAACTTTTGTTAAAAATTAATTTATCTTTTTTTGATGAAAATTCAACTATTTGGTTGAAAATTGATATTTTTCATTTAATAATTAAACTATTTGTTTGAAAATGTATGTACTTTGTGGAAAATTCATCTATTTTTGTAGACAATTAAACTTTATGGTTGACAATTCATCTTTTTGGCATAAAATAAAAACTATTCCAGTTAAAGATTCATCATTTCAGTTGAAGATTCATCATTTTATTTGAAAATTCTCCAGTTTGGTTGAAAATTAATTTCTTTAAATGAAAATTTAACTGTTCCATTCTGAGTTGAAAATTAAAATTTTCAAGTTCGGAATTCCACAATTTGGATACAAATTTGTCTTTTCAATTGAAAATTTAACTATTCTGATGAAAATTCATGTATTTTGTTAAAAAATCGATTTTTTTGTTGGTAAAAAATTATCTTATTTTTCTTTTAAAGTTAATCTTCTTGTTTAAAAATTCTTCTTTTCGGTTAAAAATTCAAGTATTCCAGTCAAATATTTATTATTTTAGTTGAAAATTCATCTTTTAGGTTTGAAATAAAATTATTTGGTTGAAAGTTAAGCTCTTTTGTTAAAAATTCATTTCTTTGGTTAAAAAATGAGTTGTTTGATTGAAAATTTGTTTTTTCTTTGGATGTTTTTTGGTTGAAAATTTTTTTTTTTTCAACTGAAAATGTAACTATTAATCCAGTTGAATATTTCATAATTTTAGTTCAAAATTCATGTCTTTGGTTGAACATTCATTTTTGACTAAAAATTTGATTATTCAATTTTTGGTTGAAAAATTATCTTTGTTAGTTGAAAATTCGTCTTTTTTGGTAGAAATTAATCTTCTTGGTTGAAAATTAATCTTTTTGTTCAAAAATTCAATTATTCTAGTTAATGATTCATCATTTCAGTTAAAAATTCATCTTTCCGGTTTGAAATTCAACTATTGCAGTTAAATATTTACAATTTTATTTGAAAATTCATCACTTTGTTTAAAAATGTAACTATTATTTTGAAAGTTAGTTTTTGTTGTTGTTAAAAGTTAGTTTTTTTTTGTTGAAACTAATTTTTTTAACTGAAAATTTAACTTATTCCAATTGAAAATTCCATAGCTGTTGTTGAAAATTCATCTGTATGGTTAAACATTAATTTATTTAACTTGAAATTTAATTATTAAAGTTTAGATTGACAATTTATCTTTTTTTAGTAAAAATTAATTTTTTGTTTTGAAAATTGAACTATTTCAGTTAAAGATTCATTGTTTTAGTTGAAAACTCTTATGTTTGGTTTACAAATAATTTTTTAAACTAAAAATGTTACTATTCCATTTTCGATTGAAAATTATTATTTTTTCAGTTCAAAATTTAACTATTTGGTTGAAAATTTGTCTTCTTTTATTAAAACTTCAAACCTTTCTTTAAAAGTTAATGTATTTGGTTGAAAAATTGTATTTTTGGGTAGAAAATTAATCTTTTTATTTAAAATGTAATCTTCTTTAAAAATTCGTCTTTTTGGTTGAAAATTCGAGTGTTCCAGTTAAATATTCATCATTTTAGTTGAAAATTTATCATTTTGGTTTAAAATTTAACTATTCCAGATAGAGATTCATAATTTGATTTGAAAATTCATCACTTTTGTTGAAAATTGAACTATTTTATTGAAAATCCGTTTTTTTTGTTGAAAATTAATTTTTTCAACTAAAAGTTTAACTATTCCATTTTTTTTGTAAAAAATTGATATTTTTTAGAGGAAAATTTAAGTATTTTTTTCAAAATTCATTTATTTTGCAACGTTTTGCTCTGTTGTGTTAAAAGATGTTTAGAACGAACGTCATGAATTAAAATAAATGTTTGCGTTTTGCGGCAAATATAAATATGTTACTTTGAGTTGACCGGGAAAATTGAAAAACTTGACCGGGGAAAACCGGGAAATGACCGTGAATTTGAAATCGTCCGCCGAATCGCCACCCTGAACATTACATCCTTATTTCTAGGAGAAATGTATGGATAAATTTCAAAGTTTTTGACGAACAGTTCGAATTTCCTACGAACAGTTCCTGAAAATTTCAGACTGAAAGATGAAGAGGAAAAATTTTATTTGTGCGATTTAATTTATACCATCGAGGCCAAAACAAAATAGGTATTATAAAACTTCTAGCCACTCATCCGACGAGCTCGAAGCACACATACGAGCGCCCACACGCCCCGCGCGTTTGGGCGAACGTGTGTGCGGGCCACGTACAGGCGAACCTACTTTCCAGTTCCCAGATTTGTCGGGCAAGCTCGCGAGTGCTCTGACAATCTTTTCCCAATCACTCGTAATATTTTTGTAATTATTTACGTAAAAGAAAGTGATGAACCGTTTTAGAATTTTCACATCGAGTTCGTCAATTCTTTCTCAAAGTTCTCAGATTATTTACGAAAATACATCAATATCGGATGAATTTTTCTCATATCCGAGACCTAGCTACTAGTTCGTGACTTTTTTACGGATAAATTTTTTCCGTGTACCTAATGGTGTGTTCAATAGAAAGAGGTTGACAGTAGATAGGCCAGGGCGTTCCTAAATACACAGGGCTCGGAACGGGTTACTTTTTAGTAACTTAGTTACTTTTTTGATCCGTGGTTAATAAAAAGTTACTTATTTTATGAAAAGGTTACTTTTGGTTACATTTTTTGCCTGAAATAACGAAATGAATTAAGTAATTAATTGTATTATTCAAAAACGTGTAATGAATGTAAAAATTCAATTTTTTTAGTAAATTTGGCAGCTTAGAGCCGGGAAAATTAGGGAATAACAATAAAATAATAATTAGTTCATATGTAAAATGTATAAAAAGGGCTATCAATTGAATTATTATGAATCCTGATAAAAATTGCAATTTAGCTAAAATTGCTAGTTTTTAATCAAAAATTTAAATCTTTTTTATTCAAATATCGAACTATGTATTACATTTTTCGATGAGAATTTATCCAGTGTTTTTTAAAATGAAAATAAAAATATTTTTTGTTTAAAATATCAACTATTTATGATTAAAAATAACAATATTTTTCGTTTGAAATATCAACTATTACTTTCGACGAGAATTCATCTTTTTGGTTCAAAATTCAACTACTTGATAGGAAGTTTAACAACTTCCTTAAAAATATATTTATTGTTATTAAAAATGCATTATTTCAATAAAAATCGTTTTTATTTCTTCCGTATTTATAACAGGGTGTCTACCCTACCTGGAAAACCTGGAAAACCTGGAATTGTCAGGGAATTTTGATATACCTGGAAAAACCTGGAAATGTCAGGGAATTTCTTTTAAAGTCAGGGAATTTTTTCGAGAACGTGCTTAATTTTTGTAAATTGCAATATTAAATCGAATAACAATGATTCTTCATTTGTAAAAGTAGCTTTATATTACGGGTATTGAACTATTTTGTTGAAAATTCGTTTTTTTGTTTTGTTCAAAATCAATTTTTTAAGTGAAATTTCAAGTATTCTGTTTTTGGCTGAAAATTGATCGGTTTTAGTTGAAAATTCAAGTATTTCGTTGAAAATTCATGTGTTTTGTTGAAAAATCGTTCTTTTTGGTTGAATTCCATTGTTTTTGTTTAAAAATTTCAATCTTTTTTGATTGAAATATCAACTATTACATTTTTCGTTCCGAACTCATCTTTTTGAATGAAGATTTAATTACTTGGTTGAGAGTTTATCTTTTGTTAAAAAGTAATTTTTTGTTGTTGTTAAAGATTCATCATTTTAAGAGAAAATTCATCTCCTCGGTTGAAAAATGAGCAATTTTGTTGAAAATTCGTTTTTTCTTTGGCTGAAAATTATTTTTTTTACTGAAAATTGATCTATTCCAGTTGCAACTTCAACCATTTTGTTGAAAATTTGTTTGTTGAAATTTTTTTTCATTTGCATTGCAAGTATTCAATATTTTGTTGAAAAATGATCTTTTTCATTTGAAAATTTTGACTTCTTTGGTAGAAATTAATCTTCTAGGTTGAAAATTAATCTTTTTGTTGGACATTTAATGATTCATGTTTTTGGTTTCAAATTCAACTATTCCAGTTAAAGATTCATCATTTTAGTTGAAAATTCATTACTTTCTTTGAAAATTTAACTATTTTTTAAAAATTAGTTTAGTTTTTGTTGCAAATCATTTTTTTTCGCTGGTACATGCAATTGGTTGAGAATTCATATTTCTTGTTAAAAAATCAACTATCCCAGTTAGAGATTGATCATTTCAGTTGAAAATGCATCTTTTTTTTCAATTCAACTATTACATTTTTGGTTGAAACTTGATCTTTTTTAGTTCAAAATTCATTTATTTGTTTGAGAATGTGTCCTTTTGAAGTTCATAATTCAAATATTTCTTTGAAAATTGATGTATTTTGTTGAAAAATCGTCTTTGTGGTAGAAAATTTATCTTTTTGGTTGAAAATTCAAGTATTCCAGTTAAATATTCATCATTCAAGTTGAAAATTCATCTGTTTGATTCAAAATAAGACTATTTGGTTGAAAGTTTAATCAAATTTGTTTTTAAAATAAATCTGTTTTTTTTTTGGTGTGGAATATTAATTTTTTAACTGAAAATTTAATTATTCCATTTTTGGTTGAAAACAGATCATTTTTAGTTTAAAATTCAGCTAATTGTTTGAAAATTGATCTTTTTGAGTTAAAAAAATCAACTGTTTGATTGATAATTAATGTATTTTTTGGAAAAATCGTTTTTTGGTAGAACATTCATCTTTTTTAGTTGAAAATTCTGACTTTTTTGGAAGAAATTAATCTTCTGGGTTGAAAATTAATCTTTTTGTTGGAAATTTGATGATTCTAGTTAGAGACTCATCATCCTTATTGAAAATTCATTACTTTGTTTGAAAATCTAACTATTTTTTGAAAATTAGTTTTGTTTTTGTTGCAAATAATTTTTTTTTTTCGTTGGAAAATGCAATTGGTTGAGAATTAATATTTTTTGTTGAAAAATGAACTATTTCAGTTAGAGATTGATCATTTCAGATTAAAATTCTTCTTTTTTTTTAATTCAACAATTAAATTTTTGGTTGAAACTTGATCTTTTTTATTTCAAAATTCATTTATTTGTTTGAAAATGTGTCTTTTTGTAGTTGATAATTCAAATATTTCTTTGAAATATGATGTATTTTGTTGAAAAATCTTTTTTGTGGTAGAAAATTTATCTTTTTGGTTGAAAATTCAAGTATTCCAGTTAAATATTCATCATTTTAGTTGAAAATTCATCTGTTTGATTCAAAATAAGACTACTTGGTTGAAAGTTAAATTGAATTTGTTTTAAAAATAAATCTGTTTTTTTTTCTGGGTGGAATATTAATTTTTTAACTGAAAATTTAATTATTCCATTTTTGGTTGGAAACTGCTCATTCTTAGTTTAAAATTCAGCTAATTGTTTAAAAATTGATCTTTTTGAGTTAAAAAACCCAACTGTTTGATTGAGAATTAATGTATTTTTTGGAAAAAAATTCATGGACTTTAGAGACAAATTCAAGAAATTATTATATTTTTAGTATCATTTAATTATTTAATTAATCGATCGGGCTAAAATATTTAAGAATGTCTTGTAATATTAATTAAATTCCTAGCAACTGAAAAAAAAACATTATTTATAATAAACTCGCGAAAATGTATACATATTCCGAGTCGAATTTTTAAAATTAGGCACTGTGTATGTCAGCTCTGAACGAGCTAGAAAAGGGGTTGGAGTTATGGAAAATTCCATAACTATAGACAGTGCGTTTAAAATATGCGGAATATTTGAATATAAATTAAATGAAATGCTATGAAAAATTGTACCTGGAAAAAACTTAAGATACCTGGAAAAAACCTGGAATTGTCAGGGAATTTTTTTCCGGGATTTGGGTAGACACCCTGTATAAAGTGTGCCCTAATTATTTACAAATTCAAATCTTTTTTTGTTGAAATATCAACTACTACATTTTTTCAAGAATTCATTTTTTTTATTGAAAATTTTACTAATTGTTTGAAAGTTGAACTACTTGGATAAAGATTTTTTTTTGCTGAAAATTCATCATTTTAGTTAAAAATTCATCTCTTTGGTTGAACATTTAATTATTTTGTGAAAAATTTGTTTTTTTTTGTTGTTGAAAATTAATTTTTCTGTCAGTTCAACTATTTACTTTATAAATCATGTATTCGTTGAAAACATGTCTTTTTTGGTTGAAAATTAATTTTCTTAGCGGAAAATTTATTTTTTTAAGTTTAACTCCTTGTTTGAAAGTTGAACTGCTCCGTTAAAAATTACTTCTTTTTTGTTTAAAGATTTATCATTTTACTTGAAAATTTATCTCTCTGGTTGAAAATTGAACAATATCGTTTCAAATTCATCAATTTTGTTGAGAATTTGTCTTTTTTGGTAAAAAATTAATCTTCTTTTTTAAAATTTTTTTGTTTTTGTTTGAGGATTCAACTATTTTGTTAAAAGTTCGCCCTTTTCTGCTTACTTCAACTGGTTGAAAATCCATTGTTTGATTGTTGAAAATTAATTTTTTTACTGCAAATTTAACTTTTCTATCTTTGATTGAAAATTTATCTTTTTTAGTTGAAAAGTAAACTATTTGTATGAAAATGTATCAATTTGGTTGCAATTTTTTTGCTCTTTTAACTGAAAAATCATGCTTCATTTAAACTTCAACTATTTCATGTTACCTAGAGAATTCAACTTTTTTTAGATTGAAAATCCAATTATTTTACTGAAAAATGAACTCCTTTGTTAAAAATTAATTTTTTTTTATAGAGGATTCATTATTTTAGGTGAAGTTCAAATGTTTTTTTTTAGTGAAAATTTAATTATTTTGTTTAAAATTAAAATCTTTGGTTTGAAGTGTAACTATTTTGTTAAAAATTTGTGTTTTTGGTTGAAATATCAAATTTTGTGTATATTTTTGGTTGAGAATTAGTTTTCTTGTTGAAAATTCAACTATTCTGTTTCAAAATTAGTCTGTTTTTCCTTGAATTTTAATCTTCTTTGTTTAAAAATTCGACTTTTTAGTTTACAATTTATCTTTGTGGATAGAAAATTCCAACCTTATTTCCACCTTTTTTCTGGTTGAGAATGCAATTGTTTTTGGTTTAAATTTTATCTTTTTGGTCTGAAAATTCAATTATTTGGTTGAAAAATCTATAATTTTGTTGAAAATGTAATTATTTTGTTAAAAATTTAACTATTTTGATTAAAAGACTTCTTTTTTGTTGGAACTTCGCCTGTTTTGTTAAAAATTCGTCATTTTGTTTAAAAATTCATCTTTGTAGGTTAAAAATTCGACTTTTTAGTTTGAAACTCATCTTTGTATGTTGAAAATGCCAATATTTGGTCGAAAATTCAACTATTTTGTTTAAAATTGAATTATTTGGTTGAAAATTCAAGTATTTTGGTAAAAAGTCATCTTTTTTTTTGTAGAAAATTCGACTGCTTTTGTTAAAAAATTGTCTTTTTGGATTCAACTGGTTGAATCTTCTTTTTTTGTTGTTAAAAAGTAATTTTTCAAACTTAAAATTTGACTATTCTATGCTTGGTTGAAACCTTATCTTTTTTAATTGAAAATTCATCTGTTTGGTTAAAAATTTAACTATTTTTTACAAGTTGATCTACGTTCTTAAAAATTCATGTTTTTGGTTGAAGATTCCTCTCTTTGATTGAAAATTTACCTTCTTTGTTAAAAATTAATTTCCTATTTTGAAAATTAATTTTGTCAATTGAAAATTGACATCTTGTAGTAGAAAATTCAACAGATCAGACCTCGACAATGACTTAGATGACGCGCCGTTGTACCCATTATGATCTCCTTCCTCTGTCAGCTTCCAGTCTTTCACTCTTTTGCAGTGCTCTTTCTAGTGTCCCTTCTTCCGGTACTGACTTCCGTTTCTCTGATTCAATTATTGTTGCCAACCATGTAGCATCTATTTTCCTTTCACATACCTTAATTTTGCATTTTCGTATCCTTCAACGATGTGACTCAAATCTGCATCTAGGTTCACATTATTGCACAATTTGTCTCTTGTTTACATTAATTAGTTTAGTTCTAAGGATGTCTGTGAAGATGCAGCAACTGGTTGAAGGTAGGGAAGATCGAGCCCGCAAACATTTTCGCAGCTGTTTCAACTTTGAGTTCGTATTATATTACTTATGAACTGACGACAAATAAAGCTTTACTGAAGAAGTTCCTTCGCAAGAGATCTCATGAAGAGACAGCAAACTTGGATGTAAACCTATTTCCGAATTGTAAAGGAAACTTTGTTTCAAAGAGAGTTGTTGTTTATTAATTTATTCGCATTATTCTCTCACGTAAATGATGTACCAATAGAAACATTTAGACCGTCGGAAATGATCTACAAGCGCAAGCGGTACTAAAAATTACGGCTGACTTTGAAACGTGGTAACTCGTTCAAAAAGAAGGCGAAAACCTTTTTTTTAACTGTTTGAAAGCTTATGAAATTCCGCGTAGAATGACCCCTAACAGAGATATTTTAGACTTTTGGAAGAGGATATATCACGTGAGACGTTTTTTGTTAAAAATAAAGAATTTCTCGAATTTTTTACCCCGACTTCAACAAATGGTATCACCTAAGAAAGTTGTAGATGAAATCTGAAATTTATACCACACAATCTTCAAAGTCTTGTCTTTAATTTAAGCTAATAAAATCTGAAAAATCTGTACGGGTTCGCGAGATATGACTAAAAATGTCCAAGGGTGTCTGCGTCAGGTTTTAGTCGGCGTAACCAGCGAGGAGACACGCTTGGACATTTTCAGCCATATCTCGGGAATCACTGAATATTTTTTATTTTATATGGGCTTGAATTAAAGATAAGACTTTAAAGACTGTGTGGTATAAATTTCAGATTTTTGCCATTAAATGAAGATGAGTTACAAAATTCAAAATATTCTTGATTTTTTTTTTAACTTTTCACCTGTTAGATTCTTTTCAAATGATTAAAAATATTTCTATTATGGGTAATTCTAAGCGGAGTTTCAGAAGTTTTCCTGAGATTTTTTGAAAAAGTTTATCGCTTCTTTTTTGAACGAGCACGTTTCGTAGTGTATGTTAAGGAAAAACATTTGTCAACTTTGATATTTTTTTAGTTGAATAAAGACTTTGTACATGAATCAAACTGATAAAAACATTTTTCTTTTGTTACAGGTGAGTTGTGATCGCACTATTGTCCATTTGATGAGTGAGTAAAACTCTTTATCGAATTATCAGATTACTAATCATTATTATCACAAATATTAGGGGAGAGTGGTCCTAAGTCGGCACTGTGGGTTAAGTCGGCACCCTCGCGTTTCTCAGAGACGGCGCGCGTGTCGGCTTAACCATTTTGTCGGATGACAGGTTGGTAGACATGGCCGTAATTTACGCTGACAATTGTCACATTTGTTTTCGATTGACAGCGTGAGCGGGGTATACATTTTTCGTGCAAACGGAATTCCATTTTCTTCCATTCTTGTGAAGCAGCTACAGGTGTGTAAATATTTTGAAAAGTTCAATCGAGTAAGTTTCTGTGTTCTGTGTACTTTCGTCTGATAAAGTCGATTTTTCATTCGGATTTGTTACGTGTGCGTAATAGCATGAAATGTGTAAACATTTATAGTGGTCCTGAGTCGGCACCTTTTTTTGTCGCTTTTGTTATTTGTGTGTTATTTTATTTTGCTGTGTTTCAATTCCATGTCAATGGAATTGGTTTTTTAGTTTGGTTGTGTTTTCACTGCATGTTTGTCACTGGTAGGTATCCTTTTATATTCTGTGTGTGTTCTCATTGACTTTAGCTGATTCTATTTTCCATATTCTACATGTTTTTTTCATTGTAAGTGGTTTAAATTTGTCCATTTCCTCTTAAAACTTACATAACCTGCCCATTTGCTTGCATTTGAGCGGAAAAAATTATGTGCCGACTCAGGACCACCATTTAGAATTGTAGATAAAGGATCGTGGTACCTGACCAAAAACATTAAAGCTCCATTAAACCCTCTTTACCCTTTGTTTTCGACAAAAACTCTTACTGTGCCGACTTAGGACCACTCCTAAATCTAATTACTTGAAATTTAGAGGTATGATTATTAATTCAGTTTCAATATATAACTCTCTCAGAATGCCTAATGTAAAAATGACAGTAAATTTATTTTTTGACCGGGAATTGTACAAGTTTTTAGTTTAAAAGACTAATCACGGGAAATGTCGCACATTTCATAGCACATGATATAATTAAATTTAAAATAAGTTCGTCTTCAACTTTTTTTTAAATATAAAGTTAAATTGTTAGCTTTGTTGATCATGAAATCATTTAGTTTACAATGCATAATACTAAAAGCTTTCACGTTAATCTTTTTCCATTTTAGGTCTTCATTTTTAAGGCAACATTTTCAATTTATAGAATTTCAAAATGCATTTTTGAAGACTCATAAAATTAAAAATCGAAAGCGTTTTTATATGAAATGTTTTGATAAAAACGTTTTAAGTTAACGATGAAAATCGGACTGTTTGAATTCGATTTAAATTTAAATGAGTCCAAAATTTCAAATTGAAACTTTATAATAATGTCCAATTAAAAAATAATTTCTAATTGAAATATTCAGAATTAAAATAAATTAAATTTTTTAATTAAAAAAAAGAACATTTTTTTCTGTCTTACAATATTTTACAATTTATTTAGAATAATCAAATATAAATCCAATATTCAAAACTAAACAATTTGAAACTGAATTTTTTCAAATAGAAATCTCTTCAATCGTTAAAATTTCAGAGTGCTAAATTTAAACTTTGAACGTTACAATTTGAATTCTTTTATTTAACAAATTTAAAATTTGGAAAAAAGTGCTAATTTTTGTTGTATAAATAAAAATTGAACAATTATTAATTTGACACGAGCTAAAATTATCAAAATTCAACTTAGAAGGACTTATGTACAGGAAAAAGTTTGAATTTCACCATTTTAATTTTAGAAGAAAATGAAGCAATTTTGGTATTCAATTTTTTCCGAATTGGAACTGAAACTTTTTTGTTTTTTATACTTTTCTTGAGTTTAAGGTGGGCAAATTTGGTATTTCTAACATTTTTATTGAGTTTGAAACGAGAAAATTTTTGTTGAATTGGCAGTAGTACATTTTTTATTTTTAAGATTTTTATCGAGTTGGAAAGGAAGAAATTTTGGTTTTCAATATGTTATAAATTGGAAGGATAATTTTTTAGAAATTTTCGTTTTGATTTTTTCTGAGTTGGAAGAGACCATTTTTTCCTTTCAGCATTTTTATTGAGCTGGAGAGAATACGATTGTATTTTCCATCTTTTTTTCTGATTTGGGAAAGGGTAATTTTTTAAAACATTTTTATTGATTTGGTTGGCGAGAAAATTGTTTTTCAATATTTTATGAATTGGAAGAAGATTACTTTTTTTCACATTTTGTCTATTAAAATGATAGAGGAAAAATAACAAGAGGGTATCGTAAAGATAGGAAGTTAAAGGATAAAATAGTAAATGCAGAGGGAAAGAAATTGCTAAAGTTTTTTGAGGAAGGGGGATTAATAATATTAAATGGAAGAATTAAAGGTGAAATATAGACAAGGAACGGAATAAAAAAAGTAAGAAAATTCAAAATATACCATAGAGATTAAGGTGAGATAGTAAAAACGCAATATGAAACAGAAATGGAAAAACTTTGGGAATTAGGAGAGGAGGGTATAGAGGATTTGGTGTGGGAAGATAGATGGGAAATGTTTAATGAATGTATATGAAAAGCGGCAGAAATTTTAGGGTTAATAATAATGAAGGTAGGAGGGAATAAGGAGTGCGGGACAAATAATAATAAAAAGGATTGGTTTGATAAAGAAAATAAGAGCAGAGGGTTAAGGTTTAAGAAAAACTGAAAGACGTTATATACACCAAAGGCGAGAACGAAAAGAGAGCTTTAGCATAGGAAAAAAAGAAATTAATGAGAGGAAAAAAGAGAGAAAAAGGAGGAAAAATGAAAGAAGGTAGAGGTGCTTTTGGAAAGCACTACTGAATTTTAGAAAATATTTATCGTTTTTATTTTAGGACGGAGTTTCCGTAAAGAAATATAATTTCACGAGGAATAGGGAATTCGTCACAATTTAAAAATTTCTTTTTCCAAATTTTAGAAAAAGAAAGTACTTCAAGTAGTTTTTAGAGTAGATGTAGTATTTCAAAGAAGAAATACTTCTGAATTATGATAAAAAATTTGGTTACATTCGTTGCGAATTTATCTTTTGTAGTTAAAAATTCAACTACTTGCGGTTAAAAGTTAAATTCTTCTGCTAAAAATGTTAAAAATCTGAAAATGTAACTACTCCAGTAGAAAATTTAACAATTCTTTTGAAAATCCGTTTTTTTTTTGTTCAGACTTAGATTTTTAACTGAAAATTCAACTATTCTATTTTTTGTTGAAAATTTATCTTTTTTGAATGAAAATTCAACTATTTGTTTAAAAATTTATGTACTTTCTGGAAAATTCGTATTTTTTTTGTAGAAAATTAATCTTTATGGTTAAAAAATCATCTTTTTGGTAGGTAAAAAATTCAACTATTCCAGTTGAAAATTCATCATTTTAGTTGAAAATTTATCTCTTTTTGAAAATGTTACTACTTTGTTGAAAATCAGTTTTTTGACTACAAATTTAACTATTCCAGTAGAAAATTTAACGATTTTGTTGAAAATTCGTTTTTTTTGTTGTTAAGAATTAGATTCTTAACTGAAAATTCAACTTTTCTATTTTTTGTTCAAAATTTATCTTTTTTAAATGAAAATTCAACTATTTGGTTGAAAATAGATATTTTAATTTAAAAATAAAACTATTTGTGAGAAATTTTATGTACTTTGTGAAAAATTCGTCTTTTTTTTAGAAAATTATTATTTATGGTTAAAAATTCATCTTTTTGGTAGGTATAAAATTCAACTATTCCAGTTGAAGATTCATAATTTTAGTTGCAAAATTCATCAATTTGGTTGAAAATTGATCTTTTATAGTTTAAAATTCAACAATTTGGATGAAAATTTGAACATTTCTAGTTAAATATATATCATCTTAGTTGAAAATTCATCGTTTACGTTGAAAATAAAATTACGTGGTTAAAAGTTAAACTTTTCTATTACTCCAGTTGCATATTCCATAATTTTAGTTAAAAATTCATCTCTTTGGTTGAACATTAATTTTTTGACTAAAAATTTAATTATTCAATTTTTGGTTGACAATTTATCTTTTTTATTGAAAATTAATTTTTTTAAATTTTAAATTCATCTATTTCAGTTGAAGATTCATTATTTTAGTTGAAAACTCATCTTTTTGGTTAAAAATTCAACTATTCCAGTTGAAGATTCCTCAATTTAGTTGAAAATTCATCAGCAATGAATTTTTTTTTTTTTTAGGTCAACATTCAACTATTTGGTTGAAAATTTGTCTTCTTCAATTGACAATTCAACTATTTCGTTAAAAATTCATGTATTTTGTTGAAAATTGCGTTTTTTGGTAGAAAAGTAATCTTTTTTTTAAATCAATCTTATTGTTTAAAAGTTCATCTTTTTGGTTGAAAATTCAAGTATTCGAGTTAAATATTCACCAATATAGTTGAAAATTCATCTTTTTGTTTTAAAATTCAACTATTCCAGTTAAAGTTTCATAATTTTAATTGAAAATTCATTTATTTTGCAATTTTTTGCAAATGGCTGGGAAAAACCGGGAAATGACCGGGAATTTGAAATCGTCCCCCGAATCGCCACCCTGATAGTTTTGAAGTTGAGGCAAGAAATAGGTTCCCGAACATTTGTTCAAAGGAAGATTTAAGAGGTAGGGGAGAGTGGTCCTAAGTCGGCACACTGAGAGTTTTTGTCGAAAACAGAGGGTAATACGGGTTTAATGGCGCAAAGTGAATAAGTCGATTTTTGCTATTTCCCAAAATGGTGGTCCTAAGCCGGCACCCCCCGGTTCTGAGTCGTTACATAATTTTTTCCGCTCAAATGCAAGAAAAAGGGCAGGTTATGTAAGTTTTAGGAGCAAATGGACAAATTCAAACCATTTACAATGACAAAAACATGTAGAGAATAGAATCAGCGAAAAGTCAATGAGAAAACACAGAAAATAAAAGGACACCTACCAGAGACGAGCAACATGCAGTCAAAACACAACCAAACTAAAAAGAAACAACAAGAGACGAGTGCCATGGAATTGAAACACAAAGAAATAAAATAACACACAAATAATAACAAAAGCAACAAAAAATATGTGCCGACTTAGGAACACCTGTTTGGTGCCGACTTAGGACCACTAAGAATGTTTGCATATTTTATGCTATTATGCACACGAAACAAATCCGACTGAAAAACTTAGGAACACCTGTTTGGTGCCGACTTAGGACCACTAAGAATGTTTGCATATTTTATGCTATTATGCACACGAAACAAATCCGACTGAAAAATGGACTTTATCAGGCGAAAGCACATCGAATACAGAAACCAACGCACTTAATCGATTGAAGTTTTCAAAATATTTACACACCTGTAGCTGTTTCACAAGAATGGAAGAAAATGGAATTCCGTTTGCACGAAAAATGTATACCCCGCTCACGCTGTCAAACGAAAACTAAAGTGACCATTGTTCATATTTGTGTAAATTACGACCGGCTTAACCCACAGTGCCGACTTAGGACCACTCTCCCCTATATTATAAATTTTTTAATAGGGACCGGTCTGTGAGGCCTTTATATTTTAGAAAAAAGGATAATTTGATGGTCTATGTAAAAGATAGGGTACAAAAGCGGGATGTGTAGTGAAATTTCGTTTTCAAATTCCCGGCAAATCGTCGTGTTTGATGTTTTTCATAGAGATAAAACTTTCCCTATTGAATGCGCAAAGTTGGAGAACATTTTTCGTGAAATGAGAAAGACGAGGGTGCCGACTTAACCCGCAGTGCCGACTTAGGACGTAAATGTTAGGGTTATTACATTAGAATCGAAAACAGGTTGTTGGTATCGTGGAAAGCGAAGTGAGAAATATCGAGTATGGGTGTGGGTATTGCAGCATCACCAGTATCATTCAACATTCAACGAGAAGCTGTCAGCTGCCGAGAGGTCGATTCCGATGGATCTGATATTGCCTTTGCTTTCTGACTTGGGGGTCTCTACATGATCCCGATTCCTCTACAATCAAGTTCATATTACCACAGTTGACTCGTATCGGGAATTACTAGCTATTGTTCCTTTACGAGCTGTTGTTTTGTGCCAGAGTGACACATTGTTATACACATGCAGAGCGATTCGAATCAATCAAGACTCGATGTATCTATCATGTCAGCATGAATGAATCCATCCTGTGACGTTCCTGTTCAAAACACAGTAGATCTGAATCCCTGGCGAAGGTATCGGATAGGAATTCCTTCCGAACCCATCCGCATCATTCCGGAATCTGTATCCGAACCAATCCGAGTCAATTAGAATCAATCCGAAAATAGTTCTACATTTCGTTTGACCCAAATAGTTTAAAAATTAATCCGACTCAATCCGGTTCAATCCGAACTCCAAAACGAACTAATCCGAACCAAAGTTTCAATCCAAATGAATCGGAATGAATCCGAACTCGGATTGATCTACACTGAATTTTCAGTCCGAATGAATCCGAGTTCGGATTGAATTGGATTCATTCGGATTGAAAATCGGTTCAGGTCAATCCGAGTTCAGATTCATTCGGATTGAAAATTTGGTTCGGATTCATTCGGATTGAGTCGGATTAATTTTTGACCGATTTCGATCGAACGGAATGTACAAAATTGGTTCGAATTAACTCGGATTGGTGCGGAACATTTTTAAATATATCGATACTCTATGAGAGAATGAATTTTTTTTTTCCCATTATAAGAAAAACCTTCTGCAAATTTGTACTTTAAGAATAATTCGCCTTTTTTGTAGAAAATTAATCTTTACGTTTGAAAATTCATCTTTCTGGTATAAAATTCAACTATTCCAGTTGAAGATTCATCATTCGAGTTAAAAATTCAACAGTTTGGTTGAAAATTAATTTTTTTAACTGAAAATTTAACTCTGCCATTTTTAGATCAAAATTGATCTTTCCTAGTTCAAAATTCAACAATTTGGATGGAAATTTGTCTTTTTAAATTGAAAATTCAACTATTTATTTAAAAATTCACGTATTTTGTTAAATAATCGATTTTTTGGTAGAAAATTGTCTATAAGTGACTGCGTGGCAGACCTGAATTTCCTGATTTATGCCATATTTTTTTTTAAAATCTCGGAATTTCCCTGAACAAAAAATTCTCTGACATTTCCCTGATTTCCAGGTTTTCCCTGGTTCGTTTGCGAATTTATTATTATTTGTTATTTATTATGTTTGAATTTAGTTTTCGAATTTTCGTTTTCCCTAGAAATGCCTTCATGCATGTTGGAAGATTCTTTTTGGGAAAACCGAAATTGCAGCTTGCTAGTTGCCATTGATGTACGTGCCTCCAAGAGATGTAATCTAACGAGAAAGCCTGTACTACACTGTCTAACGGTCTTGTTGAACTAGAATGTCCTCATAGATATTCGACACGTTCACTCGCCCTTTCATCGATAACCGCAGCTTCGGTCCTTGTCCGATATGAAATATACATACAAGATACTTCATGATAATTTAACCGCACTCTAAGGCTGATTTATTGTTAGTAAAACGATACAAATAGTGTCAAAGAGCAACACAGTTGGCCAAACCATTGTCCCGGTACCCGCGGCACCCCGATGCGAGTAGAAGGCTATTTTCCTTTACGCGCAACGGATGGCCCGTTCTTTTGTATGAACAGGGATTAAAGACATTACCCTATTTTTTACAATCCTTTTTATTCTTTTCACCATAATCGAATGAAACTAATTCAGCCTTTAAACATTCAATTTATTAATAATTTACCAAATTTAATTGTTCTCAACCGGGAATAATGGAAAGGTCGCGCGAAGCAGGCAAAAATAATTTTTTCGTTTAATAGATTCAATAAACTTCATTAATTAAA
>CAKNYM010050776.1:273723-289417 GCA_932195095.1 Andricus curvator | reverse complement strand
AAATAATTTTTTCGTTTAATAGATTCAATAAACTTCATTAATTAAATTTATCTGCCAGTAAAATGATACCAAATAGTGTTAAAAAGCCACACAGTTGGCCAAACCCTTGCCCCGGTACCCGCAGCACCCCGATGCGAGTAGAAGGCTTGATCAGGGTGGCGATTCGGCGGACGATTTAAAATTCCCGGTTTTTCCCGACCAAGTTTTTTAATTTTCCAGGTCAACTAAAAATAACATTCATATTTTAATACTTGAAACAAATACTTAAACTTTCCACAAAAAAATATCAATTTCCAACAAAAGATTGGGTTTGTTAAACTTGAATTGATTTTTAACAACAAAAAACGGATTTTCAAGAAAATAGTTTAATTTTCATCCTAACTGATGAATTTTCAACTAAAATGATGAATCTTGAACTGAAATAGTTGAATTTAAAAATAATAATAATAATTTTTAACTAAGAAGATTAATTTATACCAAAAAAGACGAATTTTCAACTAAAAAAGATCTTGAACCAAATAGTTGAATTTTAGACGAAAAAGATGAATTTTGAAATAAAAAAGACAAATTTTCAACAAAATAGTTGAATTTGGAACTAAAAGTATACTTTGAAGAAAAATTGTTTAATTTTCAACAAAGTAAATTAATTTTTAATGCAGAAGATAAATTTTCTACCGAAAAATACGAACTTTCAACCAATATTTGAACTTTCAACTAAAGAGATGAATCTTCAACTAAAATTATGCATTTCCAGCCAGCAAATGAGCTTTCAACAAAGTAGTTCAACTTTCAACCAAGTAGTTGAATTTATAACCAAGATGATTCATGTTCTACCAAAAAAGACAATATTTCAAATAAAAAAGAATTTTCAACTAGAAATATGATTTTTTGCCCCAAAAAAAAAATTTACATTCAAAAATGAAATAGTTAAATTTACAGTTGAAAAAATTAATCTCCGCCCAAAAAGAAACGAATTTTCAAAAAAATAAGTTAATTTTTCACCAAAAAGATGAATTTTCAAGCAAGAAAATAAACGTTCTCTCATAATACTTAAATAGTTGAATTTTCAATAAAATAGTCAAGTTTTCATACAAAAAATTTTAATTTCTTACAAAAAAGCGATATTTCAACCAAATAAGTGAATTTTCGACTAAGAAAAAAAATTTTCAGTCAAAGAAATTAATTTTCAACTGAAAAACAAAACAATTTTCAACAATTTATTTAAATTTTCTACCAAAATAGTTGAATTTTCAACCTAAAAAGATGAATTTTCAAACAAGAAAATAAATATTCTCTCATAATACTTAAATAGTTGAATTTTCAATAAAATAGTTAAGTTTTCATACCAACAATTTTTATTTTTCTACAAAAAAGTGATATTTCATTAAAAAAAATGAATTTTCGACGAAGCAAAAAATTTTCAGCCCAAGAAATTAATTTTCAACTGAAAAAAACAACAATTTATTTAAATTTTCTACCAAAATAGTTGATTTTTCAACCTAAAAAGATGAATTTTCAACACAATAGTTGAATTTTCAACCAGAAAAGTGCCTTTTTAACAAAATTGTTGAATTTCCTACAAGGTTGATTACTTTTTCGCCAAATAGTTGAAGTTTCAAGTAACGTTATGAATGTTCAACGATTAAGATTAATTTTCAACCAAAAAAGACGTATTTTCAACAAAATACATGAATATTCAACTAAAAAAGATCTATTTTTAACAAAAAATGAAACATTTATATTTTCAGTTAAGAAAATTAATTAGAGAATAACAGAAATTTGTTTAACGTCTTTTCAGACTAGATGGAGATATGAATTAAAAATTATTTTAATTGATTTTTTTCTGAAAAAAAATGAATTAAAATCATTTTTAATTCATATTAAATAATTTTTAATTCATATCTCCATCTAGTCTGAAAAGACGTTTAAAAAATATCTGTTATTCTCTGATGATAATACAAATTCATTGAAAAATTTAACTTGTACCATCTAGCATAATAATGCGTGTATTTTCTGAAAAAAGTTTCTTCTCTCGATCGCTCTAGTAGCTTAATCGGAAAGCACCCGACCGGCCATCGTAAGTTCTGAGGTTCGATTCCCAGCGGAGCGAAAGGAGAAAATCTTTTTTCAGACAAAAATTAATTAGAATGAATTAATGGTGCTGGCTAATGAACCAATACAGGAAGAGCAATAATTTCCATCCAGGTCAATCGAGTAACTATTGGTTTTATTGTAAGACAGGAAAAGTAGTAATTTAGCTGTGCAAGTTACAATCAAGTGGTGATCTATGATACTATAGAGCCGCTGATTAGCCCGTTATTTCCCTCGCTGGCTGCTGACCCTGTTTTGCAGTGAACGGTTAGCCGCGAAACCGCAAATCTCATCGGCGTGTCGTCGACTCTACACTTGGTTGCGCGCATTCAGCTTCCAAGTGCAGAACAAAACTTGAAAGTCCGCGTGTAAAGGTACGAATCGTTTCAGCAAACATGCGCGCTTTCATGCACGATTTAATACCTTTCGTTTTTTTTCCTGTTATTTTTAGAGCAATGATGTATAATTATTTCGGTTCAGATTAGAAAGCGATGTCTCATCCTATTTACCGGTTTCGAGTAATGTTATAAACATATTATTAAGCGCTGAACATGTAATTATGGCGCAGTGTGGTCACTGACCGGGCAAACCGACAATTAGCCTGGAATATTGAGCACCGGATAAAGGGTGCAAATTCCTACCTTACCGACTACGAGACCATTCTAGAGCTCAAGTGGTTCGTGTCCGTGCTAAGTTTCTAGAATCTTGCTAAGTTTCTAGAATCTTGCTAAGTTTCTAGAATCTTGCTAAGTTTCTAGAATCTTACTAAGATTCTAGAATCTTTTCTAAGGGACCCGATGACGTCACAGAATTATATTTCCCAATTGTGAGAAACCAATTTTGCGTAAACAACTTTCAGGTTTTTTATCATCTCAATTAAGCATTTCGCGTAAACACTTTCAAGGTTATATTTTGATTTGTCCTTACATTTCCTGTGTCATATAGTTATGAGAAAAAAAGGACAAATAAAATATGATTTTGAAATTGTGTACGCAAAATGCTGAATTTAGATAATAACCTTGAAGCTGTTTACGCAAATTCGCCTCTCACAATTGCGCCATATCACTGTGAGGCTCAGCACTCTTCGAAAACATTTTAGAAACTTAGCTCAGTTGCTTCCTTGCACAGAATTTTTTCTGCGGTTTATTTAGTTACAGAATTCACACTCTTTTCTCTATTCCCTCACTTTCCCCTTTTCCCCTTAAAAAAAATTTCCTCTCTTTCACCTGTCTTCAAAAAAATTTTCTCATTTCCCCTTTTTCGCTTAAATGAGAATTGAATTAATAGAACCCAATAAGAAAATAAACTATTATTAATTCCTCTAAATTGAAAAGTCTACTATTATATTTTTTGTTCCAAATTCATCTCTTTTGGTCAAAAAATCGAATATTTTTTGAAGCATTCGTCTTTTTGAATAGAAAATTTGGTCCTGTTGTTTTCAAAATTCAACTTCTCGAAGAAAAGTCGTATTTTTGCTTGAAAGTGAACTTTTTTCATTGAAAAATCTACTATTATATTTTTGGTTCAGAATTCATATCTTTTAGTTAAAAATTTTACTATTTGGTCGAAAATTAAATTATTTTGTTGGACAAAGTCTTTTTGGATCGAGAGTGTGGCCTTTTGTATTGAAAATTCGTCTTCTGGTCGAAAAGTCTTTTTTTTTTTTTGAAAATTCATTGTTTATGGTTGAAAGCTAAATATTTTTAATTTGAAAAGTCTACTATCATATCCTAGGTCCAGAATCTATTTTTTGGGGGGGAAAATTCTACTATTTGTTTTAAAATTAAATTATTTTGTTGAAAATTCAAATATTTTCTTCAAAATGTATCTTTTTGGTTGAAAGTCAATTGTTTTTATTTAAAAAGCCTAATATTATATTTTGGGTTCAAAATTCATCTATTTGGTTAAAAATTCTACTATTTGGTTGAAAATTTGATTATTTTATTGAAAATTCAACTATTTTGATAAAAAGTCTTCTTTTTTCGGTCGAAAATTCAAATTTTTTATTGAACATTCGTCTTTTTGGAAAGACAATTCATGTTTGGTAGAAAATTAATCTTTTTTGGTTCAAACGACATCTTTCTTGATTGAAAATTCAACTATCTTCTAAAAGGTTCGTCTTTTTGGTTTGAAAATTCAATTATTTGGTTTTTAAGTGCAACTGTTTAAAAAAAAAATTTGTTAAAAATGAAACCATTTTTTTGAGAATGAATTTTTTTCTTGAAAACTCAACTTTACACGTTTAAAAGTCAAATATTTTCTAAAACATTCGATTTTTTAGCTAGAAAACTCTATCAATTCTTTTGTTGAAAATTCGTCTTTTTGAGTTGAAAATTCATTTTTTTTTAAATTCCACTCTTTTGTTGATAATGCAACATATTTCGACTTGAAATCTTACAAATGTGGTACCTACATTAATGTTATTTAAAAGAATTTATTCCCCTGTTATTGCCCTATTATTTCCCTATTTTATTAAAAAATCACCTTATTTCCCTTGGCGTTCTAAAATGTTTATTTATATTCGAAATTTATATTATAAAACAATTAGTATTGAAAGATTGCTAGTATAAACGCCTATAAAGATCAATCAGGAAATCTGTAATTTTTGACCGGGAAAACCTGGAAATAGCTTTAATTTTTTTTGAGTTTACAGACCGGTCCCTAAATAAAATCCGCTATTTTCAAGATTTGGTCACTATAGTACACTATTTTTAGTCTCTAGCCTAAATTTTTTAAATTTCTAATGAAATTGAGGCGTTCAGTCAAAACTTTGCACTCTCTCGATGTTATAAAGATATTGGAGTCTCTCTTAAAATAAAACAATTTTGAACTGAAAAGGTTAAGAATTCAATAATTTTAGATTGAAATACTCGAAATTTATGAGCAAGTTTAAATTGAAAACATTCAAACTTTAGCGATTTCTTATACACAGAAGTTATTTTTTAGCAATTTTTTATTAATTCCAAAAGGTTTGATGTAAATCATTAAAGAATTGGCTGAGACATCCACTAATGGTGGAAAAAGCAGGTTTCGTTCGAGAAGATATATTCGCGGTTATATTGATGAAAAATTTCCTAAATTAAATAATGTTAAGTGAATTATTTTGTCGAAATTAAAAAATTCCATAAAGGCCAGTAAATCGAGAAAAGCATACACCGGAAAAGAATGTGCTCTGATTAATTCAAAATTGTACCCGTATTTCAAAAGTTTCATTTTCATTTTAAGATTAGTCAGGTGAATTGTACTGGCTATAAAGGTAGCGGGCGAAATCTTGTACGCGATAATAAAAGCAAGCGTAGGTCCTCTCTTGCGCTTAGGTTGAATTTGCTATGCTCAGGCGGTTAGCCGATTACGGCAACGATAGGATATAATACGTAACGTAACGTAACATGGTGCATAAGGTATAAGCACGAAACTCACACTATCTATAGAGGGGAGTCGTGATGGTGTGCATGGTGCGCGTGCACCATGTGCGAATCGAATAGGCAAGTACATGGAAGGTGCAGAGAAAAGAAGAGAGGAGAGGAGAGAGGTGGTTGCAAATGTGGCCCAAGGCTGTAGATTACACACGGTAAAGCGATATGCTACTTCTGCAGGTCTTTGTGTGCCATGGAAAATCTCCCTCGTGTCTCCTTTCCTTCCTTACTTTAACAGGTTCCTTCCTTCCTTTCTTACTTCGAAATTGAATCACGGACTGATGACATTGTAATCCGAAATTTCAATCCTCTTCCACTAGTAAAGAGCCATCCAATCATTTTTCATCCCACTAATCTGACTTGTTTCGTAGCCTATTAAAACGTTAATGAAGACGCTCAAATCTCCCCTCTCTCTTTAATACGCCCTTCTCTTATATTGTATCTGATACCATCTCGTCCATTCCCCTCCACTCGCCCCTTACGTCCACCACCTGCTCTCTCTTCCTCCACCCCACTTCAATCCCTTCCGTCAATCCCTCCCGATCAGATCCCTTACTCCCCCTCCCCTACTTCCTCTAACCGCATACTTCCCGTCCCATACTAGCATTGATAAGTCCTCCCCTACCTCCTCCATATTTCTCATACTTCTTTTCATCCCACTAATCTCAGTTGTTTCGTAGCCTATTAAAACGTTAATGAAGACGCTCAAATCTCCATTCTCTCTTTAATACGCCCTTCTCTTATATTCTATACGATACCATCTTATCCACTTCCATCCATTCGCCCCTTACGCCCACCACCTCCATCTACTCTCCCTACCTCCACCCCACTTCAATCCCTTCCACAACCCTCCCGATCACATCCCTTACTCCCCCTCCCCTACTTTCTCGAACCGCATACTACCCGTCCGATAGTAGCATTGATAAGTCCTCCCCTACCTCCTCCCTACTTTTCATACTTCCCTCACTTCCTAATCCCTGCTTCCCACACCTACCCCCTTCTCTTCCCTATTTACACTCCCCTCACTTCTTCTCGGCCCCTACTCGTACTTCCATCACTTTTCCTTCTCTACATCCCCTTCTCCACTATCAGTTCCCCTACTTCCTTTACCCTCGCTTCCCCTCTCAGGAAAAAAAGTACGATGGAGGGACACCTGACTAAAATGATAAGGGAGTCTGTCCGAGGCTACGAAACCCTAAACGTTAAAAACCATTTTAAATTATGGAAATCATATTAGAATGCCTTAAATCTTATAAAAATCCTTGATAACTCTTAAAATATCATGTAATCACTTCATAAATTTATAATTCCTTAAAATTCAATACAATCCCTTGAAACTTAAATTAGGTCGTTCAAATCTCCCCTCTCCCCTTTTCACCATCTCTCTTCTATCCTATCCGTTTATATCTTATTAAACTCCCCTCTGCTCGCCCTTTACTCCCACCCCTATACCTTCCCCTTTTCTATCTCTTTCCCCTCCCCTATCTCACTTCCATCCCTTCCACAATCCTCCCCATCACTTCTCTTCTCCCCACCCCTACCCCCTTTCCTCCTATATTTACGCTCTTCTCACCCCCTCCCCTCACTTCCTCTACTTCCCCTTCTCTGCAATCCTTCCCCTACTTCCCCTCTCTTTACTTCCCCTCCCAGGGAAAAAAATCACATTATAGATAGACATTACAATTATTGCATTACATTAGAATTTATTGCAATTATAATCTTTCAAAATTATTCAAATTTTTCCTGATTTTTTTTTAAATTCTGCAAGATATAAAAATTGCCTCAAAATCTTTCAGGCACTTCTTTGGCAATTTTAAAAATCTTTTGAAATTTTTCGAAATCTTTTTGAATAATCTCTTAAAATTAATTTTTCGAAATAAAAAATCATTCTAATTTTTCCCAGGGACCTACAAATTTTTTTCCATTTTTGTGAAACCCTGCAAAATTGTTAAAAAAACTTTACAAGTTTTAATTATTTTTTAATCGTTTCAAAACTTCTGAATATCTCTTAAACTTACTCAGATTTTTTCTAAATTTATGAAATATGGCAAAATTGCAAAATTTTGCTTGAAAATCTTTTAGACTCTTTTTTTGTAGCAGGATGTTAATCTTAGTGGCGACTAATTCACCGTTTTGATTGAAAATTAATTTCTTTGATTGAAAATTATTTTTTTTTTAATTAAAAATCAATTTTTTTTACTGAAAATTTAACTTTTAAATTTTTGGTCCAAAATTGATCTTTTTTGGTAGATATTTAACCTTTTTGGTTAAAAATTCATTTGTTTGGTTGAAATTTTAACTATGTTGTTGATAATTATTCTGATTAAAAGTTAATTCTTTGCTTCAAAATTTAACGATTTTGTTGAAAAAACGTTTCTTTTTGTTAATAATGAATTTTTTAAACAGAAAATTTAACTATTCCATTCTTCTTTACTTGAAAATTCAGCTATTTGGTTGAAAATTTATTGTATTTTGTTGGAACTTTGTTTTTTGTGGTAGAATATTAATATTCTGGGTGACTAGTTTACCTTTTTGGTTGTAAATTAAACTATTAGGTTGAACATTCCTCTAAAATGTTCAAATTTGGTTGAAAATTAATTTCTTCGATTAAAAATTATGTTTTTTTTTTCAAAATGGAAAATATATTTTTAACTGAAAATTTAACTACTATATTGTTTGTCGAAGATATATATTTTATTGATAGAAATTTAATTTATTTGGCTGAAAATTCATCTGGTTAAAAATTCATTTCTTTGTTTAAAAATTTAACTGTTCTGTTGAAAATGAATTTTTTTGACTGAAAATGTAGCTATTTCATTTTTGTTAAAAAATTGATCTTTTTTAGTTGAAAATTCTCTTTTCGTCTTTTTTGGGTTGGAAATTCAATTTTTTTTGTAGAAAATGAACATTTTTGGGTTATAAATTCAAATAATTTATTGAAAATTCGTATTTTTTGGTGGAAATATCAACTATTACACATTTTGTTGAGAATTCATTTTTTATTATCGAAAATTCATCACTTTGGTTAAAGATTTAACTTTTTTGTTGAAAATTCCCTTTTTCTGGACTGAAAATACATTATTTTAACTAAAATGTAATTCTTCCATTTTTGTTCAAAATTGATCTTTTTGAGTAAGTTTTGGTTTTTAACAATAATTATTTCCATTTAAATAATGCAATGAAAATTTTCAAAAATTGTAATTTTTCACCTGTTTTATTATGCCCTTCAACTGAAACTCAATTCTTAATTATGCATGGGAATTTGGCAACATGCTTACCTTCGAGATTTTCGTGACACCTATTTTTTTAGAGAAAAATTATAAAATGTTTACCAATTTTTCATATCTATTGAAATCCCTTAAAAATCCTTTGAGATTCTCGGAAGTCCCTTGGAATCATTAACAATACTCTAAAGTCTTTAAAATCCTATAAAATCCTTCAAAATCCTTAGAAAGTTTAGAAAATTCTTTGCAATCGTAAAAAATTTGTTTAAATCTCTTTAAATCCCTTGAAATCTTTCAAATCTTTCGAACTCTCAACAAAATTGGGTAGTATCCCGAAAAGCACTGACCGGCGCTTTTAGGTCCGCCCAGTGGGCAAAAAAATTAAGGATGTCCTAGAGACGTCTTCGGGACATCCCTAAAACGTTTTTTGGAACATGCCTTTTGGACATCCTAGGGATGCTCTTAAGACTTCTAATGACAATATAAACGATGTCTCGAGAACGTCCTATGTCTTTAAGACGTCTTTATGACATTGGACGTCTTAGAGACGTTGCTTGGGCTGACAAAGGACGTCCTAGGAACGTCCCAAAAACTGGACGTCTTAGAGACGTTGATTGGGCTGACATAGGACGTCCTAGGAACGTCCCAAAAACGTTCTTGAGATGTTCATGGTTTTGTGCCCACTGGGAGTTGAATACAACCCAGTGGGCAAAGAAAAAAAGGATGTCCTAGAGACGTCTTCGGGACATCCCTAAAACGTTTTTTGGAATATGCCGTTTGGACATGCTAGGGAGGCTCTTAAGACGTCTAATGCCAGTACAAAAGATGTCTCGAGAACGTCCTATGTCTTTAGGACATTGGACGTCTTAGAGACGTTGATTGGGCTGACATAGGACGTCCTAGGAACGTCCCAAAAACGTTTTTGGGATGTTCATGGTTTTGTGCCCACTGAGCGATTTGTGATTCCCAGTCCGCTTCTGGCTTTTAATCGTTCAGTGTAGCGTCGACCCTCGACTGCAAAAAGCATTGCAATCTAGCGTTTGCATAACTGAGCAATCGGTTTAGATCACACAAATTCGGCACGACATTCCAATCGAAGCATAGATCCCAGATATACCTCTGTTTCCCGTTGCGGTAGGCCAGCGGAAACTGAGCAAATAACAAAAGGGAATTTCCGGAATATCAACCTTATCTATCTAAATGAGTTGTACTAAAATGGATTACCAGAATTTACCGGACTAGGGTGGTTTTAATTGAATCAATAGACCCTTGCATTTCAGAAAAACGTTGGAGCGTATGTCAGGCGATATTCAAATGTTTTGAGCACTTTTCACTAGATGGAGAAAGACAAAGATATCGGAAGTCTTTTTCCCATTCACGAAACGGAAGAAAAAACTGCTCGAAAACTTTGAAGGTGTTCGTGTCGTCACGTTTGCTTCCGCTCTAACTGAAAAGGTCCATTAGCTAGGTAATTGATAGAGGGTGAACTCCCCGTAGCGAATCAAAGATTCTCCGCTGGACTGCCTGATGGAGTCCAGCGGAGAACCTTTGTTTGCTACGGCGAGTTTGCCCATCTATCAATTACCCAGAAGAACGCTACCCTGTTTTGCCCAATTACCTGCCACGTTTCTTCCACCCAGGTTTTTTCTGTGACTGAAACTACCTGTAATTAAGAAACACAATCTGCGAAACGTATCAGAGACAGCTTTGCAGTTTCTAGTTGGCTGGAGACAAGATCCATGTTCGGTGACTTACTGAGCAAGACTCCTGGCAACGATGGTGGATCGTAGGCAAAGGGTAAGGTAATGGTAAGGAGCCAACAACTTTACAAAAGTGTTACCTTGAGAAGCCATCCGCATTGTCTCATAAAAGGGTCACTCGCCGTGGCTAATCAAAGATTTTCTGATGGAGTCCAGCGGAGAATCTTTGTTTGTCACGGCGAGTTTGCCCATCTATCAATTACCCTTTAGAACGCTACCCTGTTTTGCCCAATTACCTGCCACGTTTCTTCCACCCAGATTTTTTCTGTGACTGAAACTACCTGTAATTAAAAAACACAATCTGCGAAACGTATCAGAGACATTTTTGTAGTTTCTAATTGGCTAGAGACAAGATCCATGTTCGGTGACTTACTGACTTCTGAGCAAGACTCCCGGCAACGATGGTGTGTCGTAGGCAAGGGGTAAGGTAATGGGAAGGAGCTAACAACCTCAAAAAAGTGTTACCTTGAGACAAGCCATCCGCATTGTATCATAAAAGGGTCACTCGCAGTAGCTAATCAAAGATTTTCTGATGGAGTCCAGCGGAGAATCTTTGTTTTGCCACTGCGAGTTTGCTCATCTATCAATCAGGGTGTCTACTCACCTGGAAAACCTGGAATTGTCAGGGAATTTTTATATACCTGGAAAAACCTGGAAATATCAGGGAGTTTTTTGTAATGTCAGGGATTTCTTTTGGGAATGTGCTTACATTTGTTTAATTCGTAATAGAAAATTAAATCATGTTTTTTCATTTGTAAAAGAAGCCTTATATGACTGGATTGAACTATTTGTTGAAAATTTGTCTTTTTGGGTTGAAAGTTCAACTATTTTGGTAGAAATTCATTCATTTGGATGAAAATTTAATTTTTTGTTGAAAATTAATATTTTCAGGTCGAGAATTGAACTGTTTTGAAGAAAATTAGTTTTTTCATTTGAAAGTCCAAAAATTTTGTTGGAAATTTAACTATTTTGGTAGGAAATTCAACAATTGGGTAAAAATGAATTTTTTTGTTAAAAAATCAAAGCTTTATTTGAAAAATTCAACTGTTTTGTAGAAAATTCGTCTTTTTAGCTTTCAAATTCAACAATTAGGTTTACATTTTTTCTCTTTCTTGCCTGAAAAAATCTTTATTGGTAGAAAATTAATATTTTTTGTTGTAAATTCGTCTTTAGTTTGAAATGTCAAATTTTTTTAGTAGAAATTTCATCTTTTTAATTTGAAAACCCAACGGTTTCGTTAAAAATTAATCTGTTCTGGTTGAGGATTCGACTATTTTGTTGAAAACTCACCTTTTTTTGGTTCAAGATTCATAGTTTTGTTTGAAAATTCATCTCTTTCATTGAAAATTGAACTATTTTGATCGTAATTTGTCTTTTTTTTTTCTATGAAAATTTTTTTAACTAAAAATTTAACTATTTTTTCTGTGAGAATTTATATTTTTAATTGAAAATTCAAATGTTTGCTTGAAAATTCGTGTATTTTGTTAAAAATTTTTTGTTTTGTTTAAAAATTCAACAGTTTGATTGCAATTTTTTCTCTCGCTTGACTGAATAATCTTTTTTAGATGAAAATTCGTATTTTTTGTTGAATTCAACTGTTTTGTTATTTAAAATTAAGATTTTTTTGGTTGAAATATGAACTATTATATTTGTTGTTGAGAATTTTATTTATGTTTTTCGGTTGTAAATTCAACTACTTGGTTGAAAGTTGAAATGCTTTGTTAGAAATTAATTTTTTGGTTTGAAAATTCAAATGTTAAATTTGCAACTAATATGATAAATCTTCAACAGAAATAGTTTAATTTTAAACGAAATACATACATTTTCATCTAAAGAAGATACATTTTCAACCAGAAATAAAACAGTTAAATTTTCAGTTAAAAAAATTAATTTTCAACCCGAAAAGAAAACGAATCTTCAACAAAATAGTTAAAGTTTCACCTGGAATAATCAAAATTTCAGTACAAAAAATTGATTTTCAGCCGACAAAAAAACAAATTTAAAAAAATAGATAAATTTGCAACCAAAGAGAAGAATCTTCAATTAAAATGATGTATCTTAATCTACGAAATTAATTTTTAACAAAAGAGTCTAACTTTCAACCATGTAGTTCATATTTTCATCCAAAAAGATGAATTCTCAACGAAAAATGTAATGGTTGATATTTCAACCAAAAAAATCTTAATTTTAAATAAAAAGCAGTTGAATTCAACCAAAAAATACGAATTTTCAAATAAGAAAGGTTTTCCAGTCAAGAGAGAAATTTTTTTAACTAAACCGTTCAATTTTTAAGCAAAAAATTAATTTCCAAATGAGAATATTCATTTTCTACCAAAAAGGATGAATTTTCAACCAAACATTTAAATTTTCAACTAAAAAGATCAATTTTCAACCAAAAATTGAATAGTTAAATTTTCAGTTAAAAAAATTATTAATCAACCAAAATGAAAAAAGAATTGTCAAGAAAATGGGTATATTTTCAACCAAAGTGATTCATTTTTCAAAAAATAGTTAAATTTCCAACCAAAGAGAAGAATTTTCAACCAAAGAGAAGAATTTTCAACTAAAAAAGATAAATTTTCAACCAAAAATTGAATATTTAAATATTTAGTTAAAAAATTAATTTTCAACCAAAGAAACGAATTTTCAACAAAATAGTTGAACTTTCAACTGGAATAGTCAAACGATCAGTACAAACAAAAAGAATTTTCAAAAATAGTTGAATTTTCTACCAAAGAGATGAATTTTCAATTAAAATGACGAAAATTTAACAAATCTCTTCGAAATCTTATCAGCTTTTTTTTTCAAATTTTTTTTGTTCAAATCGGTCAATATTTGTGGGCTGTACGTTATTTTGAACCAAAAGTAATTTTTGCTTCCTCATAGAGGAAGCTTTATAATTTTAACATTTTCCAAAAATTTTAAATTCATTTAATTAAACCTTCCTCAATTTAAAAATGTCTAATACAATGTTCTAAGCAATTGTCCGGATGCGTGTGTGGATGTCACATTTTTTTGTGATCACGATAACTTGAAAACGGTTGCAGATAAATTGATGAAATTTGGAGGGCTTATTTTCCCCACTAATATCTTGAAACTGACGGAAGGATTTCTAAAAACATTTGTTTCATTTTTTTTAGCACTCAATAATGTTTACAAAATCGGTTTTTAGAGTAAAACTTTTTTATTAGCATAATTCAAAGTTGATGCAAGAATATAAAAGATTCATTGGTTCGAGACGAATCGATTGACCTATAATATTAATACATTTTATCAAAGAGTAGGGAGGTTATGGTAATTTATATATTTTGAAAATCGGTTGTTTATAGTAAAACTTTTTTCATCAACATAATTCAAAGTTGATGCAAGAACATAAAAGATTCCTTGGTTCGAGACGAATCGATTGACCTATAATATTAATACATTTTAGTAAAGAGTAGGGAAGTTATGGTGCTTTTTATAGTTTTGAAATCGATTTTTATAGTAAAAATGTTCTCATTTTCATAATTTAAAGTTGATGCGAGAGTAGAAAAGTTGTGTTGATTCAAGACCAATCGATTGTGCCCTGTGATCAGAAACAAGATCCATGTTCGGTGACTTGTGAGCAAGGTTCCTGGCAAATTTACGATGGTGTATCGTAGGCAAGGGGTAAGGCGAAGGTAAGGAGCCAACAACCTTACAAAGGTGTTACCTCGAGACAAAGCCATCATCTCCGCATTGTCTGAACCAAACCAAGCAAATCAACCTCCGCGCCGCGGATTCTATGTCTCACCGCTCTCCAGTCTCCAGCGATACCAGAGCAGCGGGCCAGCCCTCTCTGGATTCGAGAAGAGTTGAATACATTCACAAATCGTTTTCTTGCTTCGTATTCGCGAACTCCAAATGGGTTCTTCCTCCAAGCACTAGAGCGCAACTTTGTATTTCATTCGAACTTTCCGTACTTTTCAGGGAGAAAATGTTCTTGCAGGAAATTGAAAGGAAATGTTTTCAATCAACAAATGTACAAAAGTCATTCGTTATTTCGTGAGTTGGTAAAAATTTCTAAAGAGTATTCATCTTTCTGGAAATGAGGCGTGGTTCGCGAATCGTGATAATAAAGAACAATATTATTGTTGGCTCGTACTCGTCAAATCGTCTCCGAGCTTCACTGCCTCCTGGCGCTGCTGAAGCTCTCGAATAGCTTGAATTCCTTCGCCCAATCACTCGAATGCCCTTCATTGTATCCGGCGCGAGCGCTCCAGGACCCCCAGGTATTTAATACCCTCATATTAACTCTCGACATTCTTTATTTCTCTTTGAAAAACGACAGTTTAATATCTGGCAGGATTGGGAATGGCAATGGGAATGGGAACAGGCGATTAGAAGTCGCAGATGAATAAAGGACCCTCGCGCCTCTAAATTTTCAAACAAACGCCCCTGTAAGTGAAGGGAGCAGGCTTGTTACGAAATCCCAATTACAAAAGGTCGAGTATTGAGCTCCGGCAAATTTTGCCGTATTTAAAGTTTCTAGTCCGGCAAATTTTTTGTGTCAATAAGGAACTTTCTGTTCCGATCATATTTTTTGCTACTTTGGAAAAATAGTAGAATATTTTACTATTTTATCATAAAATGAGGAATAGTTAGTTATAAATACACACACAGTGCAACATAATCAAGAACAGTACACAGTAAAAGCACACTAAAGAATTGCTCAGCACTTCACTGTTCCTATATTAATACACTTTATCACTAATTCGCGAATTGTCTAGCAGCTGACAGCTCTTCAGATTCGAATCAAGAATCCTCACGATAACTTTCCTGTGACCAGTCACTAACACTCGTATTTTTTAAAATTAGGCTTGGAAAAGGGGTTCGAAATGTGACAGATCACTCTTCTGTGACCAGTCACTAACACTTATATTTTTTACAGGGAAACTTGGAAAAGGGATTTGAGATGTGAAAGATCACTCTTCTGTGAGCAGTCACTAACACTCGTATTTTTTGAAGTTAGACTTGGAAAAGGGGTTCGAGATGTGACAGATCACTCTTCTGTGACCAGTCACTAACATTTGTATTTTTTACAGGGAAACTTGGAAAAGGGATTTGAGATGTAAAAGATCACTCTTCTGTGAGCAGTCACTAACACTCGTATTTTTTGAAGTTAGCCTTGGAAAAGGGGTTCGAGATGTGACAGATCACTCTTCTGTGACCAGTCACTAACACT
>CAKNYM010050776.1:249996-263782 GCA_932195095.1 Andricus curvator | reverse complement strand
CAAAGGTGGTGGTTTCTCTCCTGAAGTAGAATAGGAAGTTAAGAGTGAGGCGAAAAACTTAATCTGCGATTTTAGTTTCGAGAAAAATTCCTGGAATTTCTCCTCGCTGGAGAGGCCTGTCCTACACTATCACACGTTTTTTAAATTTACTGTCTTGTATTTTTGAAAAAGGTTTTTTTTTCTCATGGATGGAAAACGGAAGAAAGCACAATGCTCTAGAATTGTTAATTATTCAGTTATTTGTCATAACTCACCAGAACTGGAATTACGTTTTGTAATTCGCTTTGTTCAGGTTTGGACCCATTAGAACACAATAATCATTTTATCGATCACAGAGAAAACTGGGGATACGAAACGTTGCAGGTAATCGTTCAAGCAGGGTAACAATCAGCTGATTACTCCCATCTGAGGTAAACTTTCCTCGGAAAGTTTGCCTCATTTTGGACCCATCACAGTAAGCATTTTATCGGCGTTTTCCCTTTTTATCGTAGATTGCAACGAGTAGAATACGACTATCGCAATTTACGAAGCAGAGTGGCCGTTAAACAGTTTTAAGCTCGATAAATGGCCTGGGGGGGGGGGGGTAACTGAACAGTGCGCCTGGCAGGCAAAGGTTAGGAAGAGGGCTTTGCTGGTAAAGAGAACTGTCGCTACCGCCAAAGCCATGATTTAAGGGACAGCCTAGGCAGACTTGTCTAACTCTTGTTCAGGTGACTTACGTCGAGTTTTCACGAAAGAGTCGTGAATTATAGTTGACGAATAGTTGTATGAACCATGGCGCGAGAGAAATAAGAGAAACGAAACGAGACGAAGTTTCCATGAGTCCGGGGACTTTGCCAAACCGTATTATATTACGTCACGTAAATCATCCAAAAGCCCGCTCGCTCGACTCCATACTCACATTGTCACGAATAGATAGTGCATGTGACTTAGTACCTTTGCCGATGATAAGATGCGAAAACAAAAGTACTAAAGTTGCTGTTTCTTGTGTCTTGAGATTTAGAGCAGCGATTTCCAAACTGTTGCGGCAACCGAGGCAGACACTCCGATGCGAGTAGAGGAAAACTTTCCGTTGACAAAAAGTGAAATTATGAATACATGGCTCAATTAAATTTTAATTAGCTGCATCAACTTGATCGGGAAATGACCGGGAACTTTATTGATCGGGAATTTACTTCTGATCGCAGAAAAATTCAAGTTTTTACTATTTTAATAATTTTGGTCAATTCAGAAAAGTGTTTTCCACTTTATCTACAGTCACAAATTTTTCATATTATCTCAGTTTACTATAATTAAATCATTATTTATCATTGAATTTTTATTATTTTCCATTATAAGAAAAACCTGTTACAATTTTTTTCTCTGTGAAATTTTTTTCGCTTACTTAAGTTTGATAATCGAATTGATGATATTTCAAACATTCAGAAACAATCATTTTCTCATTTTTTTCAAAAAATTGGAACAGGGAGTTTCTGACATGGAATGGAAATTTTTTAAAAGAATTTTTATTCGGATTTAGAGGAAAGGAATTTAAAAGAATCCCTGTTCCAAGTCAGAATTTGGCATAGAAATTTTTGTTACATTGTTCTTGGCTAATTCATCTTTCTTTAGTTAAAAATTCAACTACTAGGTTAAAAGTTAAACTCTTTTGTTAAAAATTATTTTTTCGTTTGATGATTGATCATTTTAATTGAAAATTCATCTCTGATTGAAAATGTAACTACTTTGTTGAAAATCCATTTTTTTAACTAAAAATTTAACTATTCCAGTACAAAATGTAACTATTTTTCTGAAAATTTGTTTTTTTTTTTTTTGGTGAAAAATTAAATTTTTAACAGAAAATTTAACCATTCTATTTTTCAATAAAAATATATATTTTTTGGATGGAAATTAAACTTGTTGGTTGAAAATGCAATTGTTTGCTCAAAAAATTTTTTTTTCAAATACAACTATTCGGGTTTAAGAATAAATTGTTTTCCAAAAGATTCAACATTTTATTTGAAATTTCATCTTTTTGGTTTAAAATTAAACTATTCCAGTTGAAGATTCATAATTTTAGTTGAAAACTTATCTCTTTCTTTGAAAATGTAACTATTTTTCATTTTAGTTGAATATACATCACTTTGGTTGAAAAATAATTTTTTAAACTGAGAATTTAACTATTATATTTTTGGTTGAAAACTGATATTTCTTAGTTCAAAATTCCACTATTTGATTGAAAATTTGTCTTTTTTAGTTCAGAATTAATCTTTTTCGTCCAAAATTCAACTATTTGGTCCAAAATTAATTTTTTTTAAATTGAAGATTCATCATTTTATTTTAAAATTCATATCTGCTTGACAAATAATCTTTTTTAGTTTAAAATTCGTCTTTTTTGGTATAAATTAATCTTCTTGGTTAAAAATTCTTATTATTATTTTTAAATTAAACTATTCTAGTTAAAGATTCATCATTTTAGTTGAAAATTCATTTTTCTGGTTTGAAATTAAACTATTCCAGTTAAAGATTTACAATTTTAGTTGAAATCTCATCACTTTGTTTGAAAATGTATTTTTTTGAAAGTTAGTTTTTTTATTGTGGAAAGTTCATTTTTTGTAGAAAGTAATTTTTTAAACTGAAAATGTAACTTATTCCAATTAAATATTCCATAGTTTAAGTTGAAAATTCTTCTGTTTCAAATTTAATTATTTAAGTTTTTATTGACAATTTATCTTTTTTAGTAAAACTTAATTTTTTGTTGTTGAAAATTCAACTATTTCAGTTGAAGATTCATTGTTTTAGTTGAAAATTCACCAGTTAGGTTGAAAATTGAACTATTTTCTTGAAAATCCGTTTTTTTTGTTAAAAATTAATTTTTTCAACTGAAAGTTCAACTGTTCCATATTTTGTTGTAAATTGATATTTTTTAGTGGAAAGTTCAAGTATTTGTTTCAAATATGAAAATATTAATATCTTACTTTGAGTTGACCGGGAAAATTAACAAACTTGACCGGGAAAAATCGGGAAATGACCGGGATTTTCAATTCGTCCGCCGAATCGCCACTCTGATCAAATAGCTTATATTACATAATAAATTAAAATTTGGTAAATTATTAATAAATTGAATGTTTAATAGCTGAATTAGTTCCATTCGATTATGATAAAAAGAATAAAAAATATAGTAAAAATCCGATAGTCATCCGTTGCACGTAAAGGAAAATAGCCTTCTACTCGCATCGGGGTGCAGCGGGTACCGGGGCAAGGGTAGCTTCCCCTGCCGCTGGCAGGGAGATGCTGCTATTGAATTAATGAACTTTATTGAATCTATTACACGAAAAAATTATTTTTCTTTGCCTCGCGCCACCTTGCCATTGTTAGAAGATTAGAGCCGGTTGAGAAAAATTAAATTCGGTAAATTATTAATAAATTGAATTTTTAAAGGCTGAATCAGTTTCATTTGTTTATAATAAAAAGAATAAAGAAGACAGTAAGAAATAGGGTAATATCTTTAATCCCAGTTCATACAAAAGAAAGGGTCATCCCTCGGGTGATCCGCTGTGATAAAGGAAAGTAGCCTTCTACTCGCATCGGGGTACCGCGGTTGCCGGGGAAACGGTGAACTCCCCTGCCGCGGGCAGAGATATGCTACTATTAAACTAACGAAGTTTGTTCAATCTATTAAACGAAAAATTATTTGAATTCAATATCCAATACTAATGAAGAATTTTCTTTTCTGTTTCAGGTAAGCTTCAATTACTGTTTATAAAATTGGAAAACGTTTTGGTAAGATATTTTACTTATCTAAATTGAACACTTTTTAATTATGCTACTTTTGCAGCTCTTGATTCTAATATTTGAATTTTCAATATAAAAATGTTAACATGAAGACTAAACTAAATAACAATTTTCAATTGGAACGGGGAATTTTCGAGCAGAGTTATGATTCTGGTTTGAAATAGATAATTTCCCGAAAGAATTATAATACGTCATACCTGGATTTTAAAAAGAAGTACAATAAAGTATAATTCTCACATAGAAGAGTGAATTTTCGAGAAAGATAATAATTTCGAATTGGAACAGGATCGCCTGTCCGCGGCAGGGTTGACTACCTGCGGCAGCGTCGCCTGCCTGCGGCAGCGATAAATAATCTTGAAAAAATTATTTAAAGAAAAAAAAATGTACCACAAACGAAGGATTTGAGGTGACGAATTGAGAGACGGTATGTCCCATCTGCTTTTATTGCCCTGTTTTCATGTACAATTGTACGCGAGCCTCTGTATCTGTCTATTGTTGAGGCAGATGTTCCAGGCCGCTCGAGTGATTTATAAGGCTTATTCCGCCGAATAGCTCAATCTTTCAAAACAACCCAGTCGGTTCATTGATGCGAAATCATTGGAGACCGATGTCAATGAGATTAAGCCTGGGATGAGTAAATGGTTACAAATTCCCAAGAGAATCGTACAAGTTGCGTTGGAAAGGGTACTGTGAACAAAATTACTCCTAATTCCCCCTTTTTAAGGATTTCCTCTTTTTTAAGGGTTTCCTCTTTTTTAAGGATTTCCTCTTTTTTAAGGAATTCCTCTTTTTTAAGGATTTCCTCTTTTTTAAGGAATTCCTATTTTCTAAGGAATTCCTCTTTTTTCGTGTTTTAAAGAAGCTTACCCTTTTCTCGTTTTTTTCGCTTAAATCCGAAATGAATTGATTTATCGTTTTAGTTGAATATACATCACTTTGGTTGAAAATTAATTTTTTAAACTGAGAATGTAACTATTCCATTTTTGGTTGAAAACTTATATTTTTTAGTTCAAAATTCAACTATTTGGTTGAAAATTTGTTTTTTTTTTTAGTTCAAAATTAATCTTTTTCGTCTAAAATTCAACTATTTGGTCCAAAATTAATTTTTTTCAAATTAAGAAACATCATTTTAGTTGAAAATTCATCTCTTTGCTTGACAAATAATGTTTTTTAGTTGAAAATTCGTCTTTTTTGGTATAAATTAATATTCTTAGTTAAAAATTCTTATTATTATTTTTAAATTCAACTATTCTAGTTAAAGATTCATCATTTTAGTTGAAAATTCAGTTTTCTGGTTGAAAATTCAACTATTCCAGTTAAAAATTTACAATTTTAGTTGAAAATCCCCTTTTTTAAGGAATTCCTATTTTTGTAAGGAATTCCTAATTTTTAAGGAATTCCTCTTTTTAAGGAATTCCTCTTTTTAAGGAATTCCTCTTTTTTAAGGATTTTCTCTTTTTTAAGGAATTCCTATTTTTTTCATCTTTTAAAGAAGCTTACCCTTTTCTCGTTTTTTTCGATTAAATCCGAAATGAATTGATAGAACCCAATAAGAAAATTCAACTCTTATTTGCTAAAAGTTCATTCTTTTCAGATGAAAATTTTAATCTTATATTTTGTGTTCAGAATTTATCTATTTTGGTTAAAAACTCTACTATTTGGGTAAAAATTTAATTACTTTGTTTCAAATTCATCTCTTTTTTTGAGAATTTTACTATTTTATTGACTTTATTAACTTTTTTGTCGAAAAATTATTTTTGATTTATATTTAAAATATTTTTTGGTTGAAATATTAACTATAACGTTTTTCGTTTAGTATACATCCTTTTTGGTTGAAAATTCTACTCCTTGGTTGAAAGTTGAACCACTTTGTTGAAAATTAATTATTTTTTTTAAAGATTCATCATTTTGATTAAAAATTCGTTTTTTGTTGTTAAAAATTAATTTTTCTACTGAGAATTTGACTATTCCAGTTGAAGATTCTCATTTCATCGAAAATTAATTTTTTTAATTTGAAATTCTATTTTTGGTTGAAAATTCATCTTTTTTGAGTGAAAATTGATCTGCCTGGGTAAAAGTTGAACTATTTCGTTAAAAATTCATTTTTTGGTTGATGATTCATCTCTTGGGCTGAAAAGTTTGTTGGAAAATTCTTATTTTTTGGTAGAAAATTAATCTTCTTGATTGAAATTTCTTTTTTTTCTTCTTTTTGTTAAAAATGAATCTATTTTAGTTGAGGATTTGCCTGTTTTTGTTGAAAATCCGTTTTTTTGGTTGAATGCAACTGTTTATTATATAAAAATTAAAATCTTTTTTTGTAGAAAATTCGGTTTTTTTTTATTCAAAATTAATATTTTCAACTAAAAATGTAAGTATTCCATTTTTGGTGGAAAAGGCACCTTTTTGGTCCAAAATTCAACAGTTTTGTTGAAAATTCTTATTTTTGAATAAAAAATGTGTCCCTTTTGAATTGTAAATTCATATTGTTTGGTTAAATTAATCTGTTTTCGTTTTCATTCATATAAAAATCTTTTTTGTTTGAAAATTCAACTAATCAGTTGAAAGTTGAATTACTTTGTTAAAAAATCATTTCTTTGGTTGAAGATTCAAAATTTTAGTTAAAAAGTCATATTTTTTCTTGAAACTTCTTTTTTTTTTGTTAGAATTTATTTTTTTTTACTTAAAATTTCACTATTTCATTTTTGGTTGAAAAATGATCTTTTTCAGTTTCAAATTTAACTATTTGGTTGAAAATTTATGTATTTTGTTAAAAATGCGTCTTTAGTAGAAGAATAATTTTCTTGGTTGAAAATTCATCTCTCTAGGTTGAAAAGGTAACTGTTTGTTTAAAAATGCAACTATTTTATTAAAATTAATTTTTTTTGAAAATTCAACCATTTTCTTCAAATGTGATCTTTTTTGGTTACAAATCCAACCATTTGTTTGAAAATGCGTCTTTTGATAGAAAATTAATTTTCTTGGTTAAAAATTCGCCTTTATAGGTAAAAAATAAAAATATATGGTTAAAAATTCAGCTATTATGTTAAAGTTATTTTTTGTTTAAAATTCGTCCTTTTGGATTAAAAATTCATCTTTTTGGTTAAACATTCAACTACTTGGTTCAAAAGTGGAACTCTTTTGTTGAAAATTCAACTTTTTGGTTAGAAATTCAAACTTTTTTTTTTTTTTTTTAAAAAAACCGTCTTTTTGGCTTGAAGATTCAACTGATTCCTTAAAAATGATTTTTCTTGAAAACTCGACTATTTGCTTAAAAAGGCATCTATAAAAGCCTGCAAGTATTTGAACCAACAGTTTTTCGTTTCAACAAACCAATCGAAACTGCCATTTTATGAATCCGCAACTGTTTTTCACTATTCAGCTTGGGCAGAGCTGGAATTTGAAATTCAAAGTTGTACTCAAGACCGACAGCCAATTTAGCATGAAATTGGAAGCGCGGCTTAGACCCTAGAAAGGTAATTACGAAATATATTGTGAATCCGCAGAACTCATACGTACTCAAAGGAAAATGTCACGTTCTATGGTTGACCATATTATTATTCGCTTCACGACACAACAATGGCTTGGCCTCAAAGGAAAGTTAAACGGGATTTGAGGTCGAAAGAATCGAACATACCTTTAAGATACCTTTGTCTGCTAAAAGGGCTTCGTACGGTTCGGAAAATACATACATGTAGGCACTTGTACTATTATTAGCTTATAGAATATAGAAATGTGGAAATTCTTTTCGACAGGATTTTTTGCAACATAACGGAGGATTATTGCCTTTGATTTGAATCTATTTGCCCGATAGCTCTTTTCCTGAACTCTAGACCAAGATTCCTACCTTACCGACATCGATAAGCTTCTAGCGTCCGTGCTAAGCTTTTCGAACATTCCTGATGACGTCACAGAATAATATTGCGCAATTCTGAATTCATGTAAACGGCTTCAAGGTTATTTCTTATCTCAAGAAATGAGATAATTATCTCAAAATTTATCTCAACACTAAAAGATTCAATGCTTTCACGACGATTCATTATAATAAATTAAAAGGAGGTGTTTCCGGTTCCAATCGTGTCCAAAACTACGAACTACGATTCGTAGTTTTGCAGACGTTTGAAACCCGAAACACGTCCCTTTTAATTTAGTTATCGTTATGGTTACCGATTCAAAAAGTAACTTTTTCTTAGTTGTATTTCCCCAAAAAAGTAACTAACCTTACTTTTTTAGTTACTTTTGTATTTTAGAAATATATATCCAAATTTAATTTTTACAAAACTTTATTCATAACTTTCGAGTGATAGTTGTTACTCTTTCTAATGAAAGTCGTAGGTTAGTCATGGCCCACATAATATTTCTATAACAAGGAATGTTTTAGAAAATTTTAAATTTCATTGTGGAATAAAAATTGCAGCTTTCCTATTTTGGGTTATAAATCTCTTTGGCGCCGAAAATTAATTATATCTTTCTAAAAGTGTTTCTTTAGATTTACCCAGTTACGACTTTTAGTAGGCGTTGAATTTTCAACTAAATTCAAATCAAATAAAAAAAATAAATATCCAACCAAATACTTGAATGTTAACTAAGCAATATAAATTTTAAACCAAAAATAGAATGTTTAAATTTTCATTTAAAAAAATGAATGTTTAACCAAAAAAAGAAGTCAACAAAATACTTAATTTTTCAACGAAAGGGATGAATTTTCAACTAAAATTATGAGTCTTCAACCAAAAAAAAAAACATTTTTAACAAAGTAGTTCAACTTTCAACCAAAAATGATGAATTCTCAATGAAAAAGGTAATAGTTGAAATTTCAACCAAAACATACGAATTTGCAACAAAATAGGTACATTTGAAACCAAAGAGATGAATTTTCAACCAAGAAGATAATTTTTTACCAAAAAAGACGAACTTTTAACAAAATACATGCATTTTTTTAAATTGAAAAAATAATTTTGAACGAAAAAGATGACTTCTTAAGAAAAAATCTAATAGTTGATATTTTAACCAAAAAATATTTTTATTTAAAATCAAAAACAGAAAAAAAATCTGCCAGATTGTTGAAGTTTCAAGCCAAAAAGGCGAATTTTCAACAAAAAAGTTGATTTTCAACCAAAAAATAAAATTTTTATCCAAAAAGATGAATTCTCAATAAAAAATATAATAGACGCAATTTCAACCAAAAAAGACGAATTTTCAGAAAGATTGTTTAGTTTGAAACCAAAAAGATGAATTTTTAACAAAATACATGAATTTTCAACTAAAAAAGATCGATTGTCAACCAAAAATGTTAATTAAATTTTCAATTGAAAACATTAATTTTCAACGAAAAAATATGAATCCCCAACTAAAAGTATTTGTTCATATATTTCAACCGAAAAAATTTAATTTTAAATCAAAAATAGTTTAATTCTACCAAAAAAGTAGTTTTCATCAAAACAGTTGAATTTTGAACTGAATGAAATGATTTTCTCCCAATATCGTTAAATTTCGAACAAAATAATTAAATTTTCAACCAAATAATTCCATTTTTAACCAATAAAGATGAATTTCCAATTAAAATAATAAGTAAAATAACTGGAGTAGTTAAATTTCCAGTTTAAAAAATTCATTATCAACCAAAGAGAAATGAATATTTTACTCTGAAATTATTATTTTTTATTTCTTTCTAAGTGTTTTTATAGATTTTAGACAATTTTGAAAACAATTTTTTGAAATTTGAAAAAATTTTGAATAGTTAGAAAAGCAATAAAATTATTTTTATATTATATATTTCTTCATTGAAAATTCATCTTTCTTTGTTGAAAATGAATTTTTTTGTTGAGAATTCAACTGTTTTGAAAAATTTCTTTTTTGTAGGAAATTGAATTATTTTGTTGAAAATTCAACTTTTTTGTTGAACATTTGTCTTTATAACTTGAAAATTCATATTTTTTGGTAAATAATGCAACTGTTTGGGTAAAGATTCATCTCTGGTGAAAAATTTAATTATTTTGTTGAAAGATTGTTCTTTTGATTGAAAATTCATCTTTTTTGGTATAAAAGTAATATTTTTTTATTGAAAATGAACTTTTTTATTTAAAATTCAACTGTCTGTTAAAAAAAAATTTGTTTAAAATTTCGACTATTTTGGGGAAAATTGATCTTTCTTGGTTGCAAATTAACTTTTTTGGTTGAAAATTTACTTCATTGAGTGAAAAATGTTTTTTGGTTAAAAATTTAACTATTCCAATGAAAATTCGTCGTTTTGGTTGAAAATTCATTTTTTTAAGTTGAAAATGCAACTATTTAATTAAAAATTCAACTATTTTGTTAAACATTTGTCTTTTTGAATACTTAATTCATCCTTTAAATTGAAAATTCATATTTTTGGCAGAAAATTCATCTTTCTGGATTCAAAATGAACTTTTTTGTTAAAATTCGACCATTTGGTTGAAGATTCTTCTTTCTAGCTTGAAGAATAAATTATTTGGCTGAAAATGAAACGGTTTTTAGTTATGCTTAATCTATTTTTGTGGAAAATTCTTTTTGTTTTTGGAAAATTAATGTTGAAAATTAATCCTCTTGCTGAAAATTTAACTATTTTGTTGAAAATTCGTCGTTTTTGGTTGAAATCAACTTTTTTTCATTTAAAAGTAAAATCTTTTTTGGTTTAAATATCAAATATTATATGTCTTATTGAAAATTCACCTCTTTTGGTTGAAAACTGAACCGATTAGTTGAAAGTTGAACCACTTTGTTAAAAAATTAATTTTTGTCGGTTAAAGATTCAAAATTTCATTTGAAAATTAATATCTTTGGTTGAAATGTCTTTTTTCTTTGTTTAAAATCATTTTTTTAACTGAAAATTTAACTATTTCATTGTTGGTGGAAAACTGAATTTTTTTAGTTGAAAATGCAACTATTTGGTTCAAAGTTCATATTTTTAGGTTTAAAATGCAACTTTTTCAAGGAATCTGTATTATCATCAGAGAATAATAAATTTTTCACGTCTTTTCAGACTAGATGGAAATATGAATTAAAAATTATTTTAAGTTTTTTTTTTTTAAAGATCTCCTTTTGCTCCGCTGGGAATCGAACCACAGAACTTCCGATTGCCGGTCGGGTGCTTTCCCATTAAGCTACTAGAGAGATCGAGAGAAGAAACTTTTTTCAGAAAATACACTCATTATTTTGCCACGTGGTAAATCAAATTTTTCAAGGAATCTGTATTATCATCAGAATAACAGCAATTTTTAACGTCTTTTCAGACTAGATGGAAATATAGAGAAAGGCGTTAAAATTTCTGTTATTCTCTGATGATAATACAGATTCCTTGCAAAATTTGATTTTCTGAAAAAAGTTTCTTCTCTCGATCTCTCTAGAAGCTTAATGGGAAAGCAGCTGACCGGCAATCGGAAGTTTTGTGGTTCGATTCCCAGCGGAGCGCAAGAAGATATTTTTTCAGAAAAAAATTATTTAAAAATAATTTTTAATTCATAACGGAAGATGATTATAATTGCCTTTAATTTAAATCTATTTTCCCTATAAATTTTTCTGTAAATAAAAAATAGAATAAATAAAACTGTCCAGAAATATCTAGCTAGCATATTCTATACAATTATATATGGAAAAAGATAAAATAATTGAATAAAAATAGAAATCCAGGTAATCCGTTGCTCAGCAACCGGAAGTAAGACGAGATTGTAACTCGTGTCGTTTATCACGAATGAAGGATTTAACTACACTCATGATATAAAGCCTAATTACTGTCAGTTGAATTAGTATCGTATTAAGGTCATAAAACTGGTTTAACATCTGACCTTATAGGGATTTCAATTACTGTTAATTAATTAATTAATCATTTTATTTTTTATTTCATTTTCATTACCTCATCATTCATTCATGCATTCATGAATTCATCTTAAAATTCAAATTTAATTTATAATTGTTTTGATGTACTTATTGCATAAATTGTTTTTTTTGAAAATTTAAAAATATGTCTAAAAAAACCTGGAAGATTTTAAGACAATTTTTGAATTCTGCAGAATTTTTAAAAATTTGAATTATGTCAAAAGATATTTAGAAGTTTTAAAAAGTTTCGAATAAAATATAATTCTTGAGAAGGTTTAAAATTTTTTTAATAAAATGTAGATTTTTGAAGATTTCGAAAAATATAATTTTTTAAGAATTTTGAAAGGTTTCAAGAGAATAAGAAATTTTCTTAAGATTCCTGGTAAAATTTCAAATGTTTTTTTATTTTGAAAAATTAATTTTAGGAAAGAATGGAAAAATATTCCCTAAAATTTCGAAAAAGAATATAGAAGTTTTGAAAAGAGTCAAAAATAATTTTAAACTTAAAAAGATTTCAAAAAATGAAAAACAAAATGTAGATTTTTGAAGAATTTAAAATCAAACTTTGAAGCTTTTCAAAGATTTTGAATGGTTTCAAGACAATACAAAATTTTTCTTAAGATTCCTGAGAAAATTTAAAATGATTTTTCAATTTGAAGAAATTAATATAAAGATAATATTTGAAATTTTGCAAAATTAAAAAAAAATTAGGAAAAATTCGGATCAACTGTTTCGTAGAAAATTCGTCTTTTTGTAGAAAATTAATAGTCGTTGGTAGAAAATTCAAATATTTGGTTCAAAATTGACTATTTTCTTGAAAATTTATTTCTTTTGAAAATTTAAGAATTTGGTAAAAAAAGCAACTCTTTTATTGAAAAGTCGTGGTTTTTGGATGAATTTAACTGTTTTTGATTGAAAATAAAAATATGTTTTGGTTGAAATATCAATTATTATATTATTTATTAAGAATTCTATTTTTTGGTGAAGATTCATAATTTTGGTTAAAAATGTATCTCTTTGGTTGAAAATGTAACTATTTTGTTAAAAATTCGTCTTTTTGTAGTAAATTCAAATATTTGGTTAAAAATTAACTTTTTTGTTGAAAACTCATGTGTTGAAAATTCGACTGAAATTTTTCTTGGCTGAAAATGCAAACGTTTTTTTTAATTTGCGTTTTTGGTTTAAAAATTCATCTGTTTTTAGGAGAAATTTCATCTTTTTGGATAAAAATGCAACTGTTTGATTGAAAATTAATCTTTTTTGGTAGAGGATTCAACTATTTTGTTAAAAATTCGTCTTTTCAGGATGAGTTCAGCTGTTTTTGATTGATAATCGAAAACAGGGTTTTTTTGTTTCAAATATCAATTGTGCATTTTCTTTTTCGTAGAGAGTTTTTTCCTTTTTCTTTAAAATTTAACAATTTTGCAAATTAAACTACTTGTTTAAGACTCATTTTTCTTGATTGAAAATCCATCTATTTGGTTGAGAATGAAAATATTTTGTTCAAATTATTTTTCGTTTAATTTGTCTGGTTAAAAATTTGTCTTTTGATAGAAAATTCATATTTTTTGTTTGAAAATCCAACTTGTTGGTTCTCAAGAATGCAGCATTGAAAGCACATGGTGAAAATGGGGTTTCGTAATTTCAACTAAACATAATACCATAATTTAGATTTAGTGATGTCCCCTGTAACTGACACGATCACCGTAATTTTGGGTCTCTGGGGAGTCTTTGTTGAAAACAATTAGACATCTGGAGGCACGTTTTTCAGGAAGCGGAAACACGTGACCCTGAGTTAGAAGCCCTTAGAATTGGTCGCTTTTCTCCCTTTCCCAACTTTCCTTTGCCTCTATTTTATTTGCTTTTTGCCTCTTCAGTCAGGGACAGTACAGAAAAAGAGAGATGGAGGGTCGCCCACCAGATAATCCCGGCTTCCCCTCGACATTAATATATAAATTTTAATAACGATTACCGTTTGTTGGGTCTAAACTGTCTAAACTCTAAAGTACCCTGGAAGTGGGTGTGTGCCCTGGCAGTCATACCACACTGTGGTATGACTGTTGCCAGTCGAAAAATGGGAAAATGTAAAAAAAAAATATTTGTTCATTCATGTATTTTATTAAAAATTAATCTTTTTGGTAGAAAATTAATCTTTTTGGTTCAATTTTGGTTTAATTAG
>CAKNYM010050776.1:234846-249986 GCA_932195095.1 Andricus curvator | reverse complement strand
TTTTTGGTAGAAAATTAATCTTTTTGGTTCAATTTTGGTTTAATTAGTTTTTTTCTATTCAAACATAAATTTTTAACTGAAAATTTAACTATATCATGTATGTTTTTTGAACATTAATCTTCTTCAGTTGAAAATTCAACTATTTGTTTAAAAACTTCTGTATTTTGTTAAAGCTTTATCTTTTGTGGTAGAATATTAATCTTCTTAGTGACAAATTCACCTTTTTGGTTGAAAATTCAACTATTAGGTTCAAAATTCCATTAAAAATTAAAATATTTTGTTGAAAATTCATGTATTTTGCCAAAAATTATTCTTTTTTGCTAGAAAATTAGTTTTTTATTCAAAATTAATTTTTCTTTCTTTGAAAATTATTGTTTTTATTGAAAGATAATTTTTTTAACTAAAAATTTAACTAAATTTTTTGTCGAATTTTTTTTTTTATAGACATTTAATCTTTTTGACAGAAAATGTATTTGTTTGGTTGAAAATTTAACTATTTCATTGAAAATTTATTTTATTTGCTTAAAAAGTTATTTTTCTAACTGAAAATTAAAATGATCTTTTTTATTTGAAAATGTCATTAAAACTTAAAATATTTGGTTGAAAATCCATGTATTTTGTTAAAAATTATTCTTTTTTGGTAGAAAATTATTTTTTTTTATTGAAACTTAATTTTTTCAACTAAAAATTTAAATATTCCATTTTTCGTCGACATTTTTTTTGATAAACATTCAATATTTCTGGTTGAAAATTCATCCTTTTTAGTTGAAAATTCATGTATTTTGTAGAAAATTTGTCTTTTTTTGGTAGCAATATAACCTTTTTGGTTGAAAATTCAATCATTAGGTTGAAAACTCCATTGAAAATTAAAATATTTTGTTTAAAATTCACGTATTTTGTTAAAAATTATTCTTTTTTGGTCGAAAATTATTTTTTTTTTTTGGTTCAAATTTCATTTCTTTGCTTGAAAATTAGTTTCTGAAATGGGAAATCAATTTTTTTTTAAATATTCAATTTTTCGTCGAAATTTTTTTTTATGGACATTTAGTCTTTTTAGTTGAAAATTCATCTGTTTGGTTCAAAATTTAACTATTTCGTTGGAAGTTTATTTTATTTGGTTAAAAACATATTTCTCTAAATTAAAATTAAACTGTTCCATTTTTTGTTGAAAATTTATCCTTTTTAGTTAAAAATTCATCTATTTTGTTGAAATTTTATATTTTTTTGGTAGCAATATAACCTTTTTGGTTGAAAATTGAACTATTTCGTTAAAAAATTATTTTTATGATTGAAACTGCATCATTGCTAGAAAATTGATCTTTTTCAGTTAAAAATTCACTTATTTTGTTGAAAACTCGTAATTCCCAGACTTTTTTTTTATTTATTTCAATAGTTTGAGGGGATTTCAAAGATTTTGAAATATTCTAGGGTATTTTAAGATTCCAAGGCATTTTCAAGAGACTTTTTTATTTCAGCCCAATCAAATTTTAATTTTAAATGAAACCCCAGTTGAAGTCAACCAAACAGACGAATTTTCAACAAAACCTTTTAACTTTTCAAACAAAAAGGATAATTTTCAACAAAATTGTTTTTATTTTCGAAAAAAAATGTTAATTTTCAACCAAATCCTTGAATTTTCTAACAAACTAGTTGAATTTTTAACCCAAAACGACGGATTTTTAGCAAAACCGTTGAACTTTAAAAAAAAAAAAAGATTTTCACAAAATTGTTGAATTTTCTTCAAAGTAGATTAATTTTTAACCAAATAATTGAATTCTTAACCAAAAATACAAATTTTCAACCGAGCAGATTAATTTTCTACCAAAAAAGACGAATTTAAAAATAATACTTGAATTTTTAACCAAGCAGTTGAATTTTCAACTAAAAAAATAACTTTTCATCCAAACAGTTGAATTTTTAAATAAAAATATAAATTTTTCACAAAAATATCACATATTCAGCAAAATAGTCCAATTTTTAATCAAGGAGATGAATTTTCAACTAAAATGAAGAATCGTCGACTGGAATAGTTAAATCTACATTTAAAAAATAAATTTTCAACCAAAAAGCAACGAATTTTTAACAAAATAATTAAATTTTCAATCAAAGAGAGGAATTTTTAACTAAAACCAAAACAACTAAAAAATTAATTTTTAACAAGTAGTTCGAATATTAACCAAGTAGTTGAATTTGCAACCAAAAAGATTAATTTTCTACCAAAAACGACAAATTTTTAATGAAATATATGAATTTTCAACCCACTAGTTGTATTTTCAACTGAAAAAGATAAACTTACAATCAAAAATGTATAAGTTAAATTTTCAGTTAAAAAAGTTGATTTTCAACCAATAAAACCGAATTTTCAACCAAATTATTTTCAACTGAAATCAAGAATCTTCAACCAGAAAAATGAATTTTTAACAAAGTTGTTCAACTTTCAACCAAGTAGTTAAATTTTCAACTAAAAAAGATAAATTTTCAACCAAAAATGAAATACTTACAAGTTCAATTAAAAAATAAATCTTTAACAAAAAATAGAATATTCAACAAAATAGTCAAATTTGTAATCCAGGAATGAATTTTCAACTAAAATGAAGAATCTTCAACTGGAATACTTAAATTTTCAATTGAAAAAGAAATAATTTTCCATAAAAAAAAAACGATTTTCAACGATATGGTAAAATTTTTAAGCAAATAAATAAATTATTCTAATAAAATTAATTTTTGTTTAGCTGAAAATTTAACTATTATTCCAGTCGAATATTCCATAATTTTAGTTAAAAATTCATCTCTTTGGTTGAACATTCATTTTTGAACTAAAAATTTAATTATTCAATTTTGGGTTGAATCATTTTTAGTTGAAAATTCGTCTTTTTTGGTAAAAATGAGTCTTCTTGGTTGAAAATTCAACTTTTTGATCAAAAATTCAATTATTTTATTTAAAGATTCATCATTTCACTAAAAAATTCATCTTTCTGATTTAAAATTCAACTGCTCCAGTGAAGATACATCATTTTAGTTGAAAATTCATATTTTCGGGTCTAAAATTTAACTATTTTATAGAAAATTTGTCTTTTCACCTTTCAAATTCAACAATTTGGTAGAAAATTAAACTATTAGGCTTAAAATAAAATTTTCTGATGAAAATTCATATTTTTGGTAGAAAAGTCAACTATTTGGTTAAAAATTTAACTTTTTTGTAAAAAATTAACTTGTTTGTAATAAAGTCATATTTTTTGGTTGAAAATTCAACTGTTTTTTAGAAAATTCGTCTTTAATAATTCAACAATTTGGTATAGAAAATTAAACTATTAGGTTGAAAATAAACTTTTTTGGTGAAAATTCATATTTATGGTAGAAAATTAAACTATTTTGTTAAAAAATAAACTATTTAAAATTTTTTAAAACTATTTTATAGAAAATTTACTTTTTTGTTAAGAAATTATATTTCCTGGTTGAAAATTCAACTGTTTTATAGATAATTCGTCATTTTAGTTGAAAATTAATATTTTCGTGTCGAAATCTAACTAATTTGTAGAAAGTTCGTCTTTTTGGTTTCAAATTTTAACAATTTGGTAAAAAATTAAACGATTAAGTTGAAAATGATCTTTTTCGTTGAAAATTAAACTATTTGGTTAAAAATTGAACTATTTTTATGAAAATTTAACTATTTGGTAGAAAATGAACTTTCTTGTTAAAAAGTCCTATTTACCGGTTGAAAATTCAACTGTTTTGTAGAAAATTCATATTTATTGTAGAAAATTAAATTATTTTGTTAAAAAAAAAACTATTTTTATAAAAATTTAACTATTTTATAGAAAATTAACTTTTTTGTTAAGAAATCATATTTTCTGGTTGAAAATTCAATTGTTTTATAGATAATTCATTATTTTAGTTGAAAATTAATATTTTCGTGTTGAAGTTTAACTAATTTGTAGAAACTTCGTTTTTTTGACTTCAAATTTTAACAATTTGGTAAAAAATTAAACTATTAAGTTGAAAATGATCTTTTTTGTTGGAAAAATTAACTATTTTTTTAAAAATTGATCTATTAAATCTATTTTGTTTGATAACTCATGTTTTTTGGTAGAAAATTAATTTTGTAGCTTGAAAATTCGTCGTCCTTTTGGATTGAAAACTCATCTTTTATGGTAGAAAAGTCATCTTTCTTGGATGAAGATGACCTTTTTTTTTTGAAAATTAACTGTCTTCGAAAAAATTCGTTTTTCGTCTTGAAAAGTTAATTATTTTGTAAAAAAATTGTCTCTTGCTTGAAAATTTTGAAATTTTATGAGAAAAGCGTTAACTTTCGAGAACCTTCTAGAAACTTAGCACGGACACGAACCACTTGAGCTGCGGAATGATTTCGATGTCGGTAACTGTGTCGTTAACGGATTCTATAATTAGAATATTTTTCTTTTTCTGTAAATGTTTCTCATTTTTCTGCTGTGGAATTGTCAGCATGAGTTTTGAATTTTTTTTAAATAAAAAAATCTTTTATAAATTCAAAATATCTCTATAGAATGCAAAATTTAAGTCATATAACTTTTATTTTTAATACTCTAAATTTTTAAAAGCACAATTTTTAACTTATCACCAAAACCAACACAATGGAAAAATAATTACAGGCATAGTTTCCGTCCTAGGTTGCAGACCACTATAATTATATCCCTTCGTAATTAACTATCCCACAAACGGCAGGAAGGGAGTAATTTTTGTGAGGTTAAGTACAATTTAAAAAAATGTGGGTAGTTCTTATCGAATTTTTTTTTCGACTGATTATTAACGCCTGGATGGGAAAGACTAGAAAATAAAACGGACCTCATATAAGCACTGAACTTGAAAAAAAGATTATCTCGATCTTTCGATTATAAGTTTATTATTTTAAAAAATTCATATAACTTTTATTTTTAATACTCTAAATTTTTGAAAGCGCAATTTTTAACTTATTACCAAAACCAACACAATGGAAAGATAATTGCAGAGATAGTTTTCGTCCTAGGTTCAGACCACTATAATTACATTCATTCGTAATTAACTATCCCACAAATAAACAAATTTAAAAAAATTTGTTCGTCTTGAAACTTTAACTATTTTGTAAAAAAATTGTCTCTTGCTTGAAAATTTTGAAATTTTATGACGACAGCGTGAACCTTTGAGAACCTTCTAGAAACTTAGCACGGACGCGAACCACTTCAGCTGCGGAATGATTTCGATGTCGGTAACTGTGTCGGTAAGGGAGTCTATAATTAGAATTTTTTTTCTGTAAAAGTCTCATTTTTCTGCAGTGGAATTGTCAACATGAGTTTTAGAATTTTTTTAAAATTCTAAATATCGAAATTTTTTTCGACTGATTATTAACGCTTGGATGGGAAAGTCTAGAAAATAAAACGGACCTCATATAAGCACTGAAATTGAAAAAAAGAGAGATGATGTTGTTTACGGAGAAAAAATTGGTACGCTCGGATGGAGCTTTGCACCCTCGCAAAATTTATCGACCAATGGAATTGCCTGGTCAAAATAGCTGGAAGAAAAAGTGTTTACGATCGTGGGGGATGATAAATATGTACAAACAAGGCGTGCTTTGTTAGTGGCTGTTGAGAGCGACAAGCTTCAAGAAGTAAACAATATATTTTTTATTATTTTTTTTATCTTATTTTTTTGTTTATTTATTTTGCGATTTATCGCAATAAAATTTCGATGTTGCAATGATCTGGAATGTTTTGCAATGATCTGGAAAAAGTCTTGACATATTATTAATTGAACACATCAACCCAGATCACACGTATTTTCCTCTTTTCTCATTTTTTTCAATGAATTACTTTTTTCCCCTGTTTTGAAGAAACTTACCCTTTTTCCTCTTTTTCTCGTTTTTCGCTTGAATGAAAACTGAATTAATAGAACCCAAAATGGAATAGTTACATTTTTATTTCATAAAATAAATTTTCAACAAAAAAGAAATTTTAACTAAAAAGATTAATCTCCAACTAAAAAAATGATTTTTGATCAAAGTAGTTCAACTTTCACTCAAGAAGATTAATTGTTAACAAAAAAAGATTAATTTTCAACAAAATATATAGATTTCCAACTAAAAACGATACATTTTTGACCAACAGTGGAATAGTTAAATTTTCATTAAAAGAGATTAATTTTAAACAAGAAAAAAAGGAATTTTCAAACAAAAAAAAATAGTTCCAAGTAGTTTAATTACCAACCAAAAAAGATGAATTATTAATGAAATATGAATTATATTTTTCAATCTGTGTTTAATTGAAATTAAACACTTGGTTAAAAGTTGAACTATTTTGTTGAAAATTTGTTTTTGTTTATTAAAAATTAATTTTTATAATTGAAAATTTAACTATTCAATTTTTTGCTGAAAATTGATCGTTTTTATTTTAGAACACAACTATTGCATTTTTCGTTGAGAATTCATCTCTTTTGGTTAAAAATCTAGTTGGTTCAAAGTTGAACCATTTTTTTGAAAATTTCTTTTTTTCTGTTTAAAATTAATATTTTTAATGAAAATTTAATTATTTCATTTTTGGTTTAAAACCGATAGTATTTAGTTGAAAATTCATCTTTTTTGGCAAAAAAAGTTGAACTATTTTGTTGCAAATTTGTTTTTGCTTATTAAAAATTAATTTTCATGATTGAAAATGGAAGTATTCCATTTTTTGCTGAAAATTGATTGTTTTAATTTTAGAACTCAACTTTTGAATTTTTCGTTGATTGATCTTTTTTGGTTAAAAGTTTAGTTGGCTGAAAGTTGAACTATTTTTTTGAAAATGTCTTTTTTTTTTTGTTTAAAATTAATATTTTTAAATGAAAATTTAACTTTCCATTTTTGGTTTAAAATCGATAGTTTTTAGGTGTAAATTCATGTATTTTGTTCTAAATTCATCTTTTCTGGTAAAAAAAAAGTTGGAGTATTTTGTTGAAAATTTTTGTTGTTTATTAAAAATCAATTTTCATAACTGAAAATTTAACTTTTCCTTTTTTGGTTAAAAATTTAGTTGGTTGAATGTTGAACTGTTTTATTGAAAATGTCTTTTTTGTTTTTGTTTAAAATTCATATTTTTAAATGAAAATTTTAATATTCCATTTTTGGTTTAAAATCGATAGTTTTTACTTGAAAATTCATGTATTTTGTTGAAATTTCGTCTTTTTTGGTAAAAAGTTAATCTTCTTAGTTGAAAGTTGAACTACTCTGTTAAAAATTCATTTGATCTCTAGTTAAAAATTAAACTTTTTTGTTACAAATTCATTTTCTTTTGGTTGCAAAATAATTATTTGAACTGAAAATTTTAACTATTACATTTTGGGTTGAAAATGGATTGTTTGTAGTCAAAAATTCAACTATTTGTCTAAAAATAAACTTTTTTATTGAAAACTAATATTTTTTAGTTGAAAATTCAATTATTTGGTTGAAAATTCAACTGTTTTGTAAAGATATCGCTTTTTTGGCTGGAAAATGCAACAATTTTGTTAAAATTTTATTTTTCTCTTGACTGAAAAACCTTTTTTGACTGAAAAATGTTTGTTGACTGAAAAATAATTTATTTGATGAAAATTCGACCATATTTTGTTGAAAATTAATCTATTTGGTAATAAGTGAACTATTTTATCGAAAACTTAATTATCTTGTTGAAAATTCAACTATTTTGTTTAAAAGTCAGGTCTTTTAGTCGAAAATCTAACTGTTTTGTTGAAAATTCGTCTCTGCGGTTTGTTAACTTATCTATTTGGTTGTAAATTTAACTGTTTGGTCGAAAATTAATTTTGTTTTTTGAATATTGAATTCAATATTGTACCCATACATTGATTGTATTTCAAAGCATTATTCCCCCATCATTGCCCTATTTTCGTGAAAAATTGCATTTTACAGTTGCAAAGTTGACCATTTTTGTTGATATTCATTTATTTATTATACCAGTTTGAATTATTGATATAAAGTTTTATTATTTTGTCATGACAAAGAACGAGGACCCTAAGTTCAATGAGTTAGTAGCTTGAATAGGACAACCAATTTCCACATTCCGGAAGTCCAGAATAGTCGTAATTTGCAGCAGCTGACGAATAGTTGACCCGCCCTTAACTTTATGACTTTCTCGATTCGGTGACAAAAATTGGGCTTAATTGTTTTTTTTTTATTTTCTCTTTCAGATCTATTTTTTTAATCACAACATTTTTTGCAATGTCTCTTATCTGAGTTATAGATCATTGATTTATTCTCTCATCATTTGGGACAATTTTGCACATTGTTTTTTCACCCTTTCCTTCAAACACGATAATTTTTATTTTATTTACGTTAATTTTGAAGCCCATGTTCTTAATGCTTGTATTCAGTTTGTTCAACATTCTTTGCAAGTCTTTGATTGACTGCCAGAACAACCTTATCACCTGCGAAAGCTAACCCACGTACCCTCACTGTCCCGAGATCCACACCTTCGTCAAAGGCCCACATTTATTACAAAAAAAGACAAACTTACGATAAATTAAAGTAAATAAAACGCCCCAGTAACGAGAAAACAATTGATATTGAATTTCGTGTTCATTCAAGCGCAGGTGTTTTTTGAAATATATTGACATTTATATTGAACAAATATTGGTAGCTCGTAAACAAAAATCGTACACTAGTCATTTTCCTGGCTGACAATAACTGTCCACCCAGTTTCCCGATGTGACGAAATCCTATCCTCTTTTATTGTATCAAAAGCCGATCAATATTATAGCTTTATATTAGTTAAAAAAAATTGTTTTTATCTCTACTTTTATTTTTCATGTGTTAATACATAGTTTCTTTTCCAAAGTTAATTTCATACATTTTTTTTAAACAAAATCGAATATAATGACTGATATGCTGTTTGTATAAATCCTCCATAAATCTTCTGAAGTTTTTTTTCTGAAGAGATTAATTTTCAAATCAAAAAGATGAATTCTCAACAAAAGACGTCAATATTTAACCAAGTATTGGAATTTTTGACCAAGAAGATTATTTTTGAACCAAATAGGACGAATTTTCAACAAAATTCATAAACATTTACTCAAATAGTTGTATTTTCAACCAAGAAGACTAATTTTCTACCAAAAAGGTGAATTTTCAACAAAACAAGGAGATACATTTTCAAATAAAATTATATATCTAAAACTGGAATAGTTAAATTTTCAGTTAAAAAAAAAATGAATTTTCGACAAACCCACAAAAAAAAATCAACCAAAAAGATGAATTTTCAACGAATAATGTAATAGTAGATATTTAAATTAAACAAGATTTTCATTTTTAATCAAAAACAGTTGAATTCAACTAAAAATATGATTTTTGAACAAAAGTTAAATCCTTAACCAAAGAAGATTAATTTTCAACCAAACAGTTGCATTTTTATCCAAAAAAGTTGAAATATAATAAAATAACATGAAACCTGTGACAAACAAATGTGAGTTTATTTCGCGATTTCACGTCCCACAGGAGAATTTTTATTGCAACCATTTCTCGCATTCAGAGTCTGGAAATAAGACTCTAAGGAGGAAAAGTTTTACCATTTTTAACAAAGTTCTTGGACTGCATTAGCGAAGATTGGATTTATTTTTCTTGTATTCGATAGTTTTTCAATAATCATTTCTCACAAATGAGAAATAATTCATGTCTAAAACAAATATTGCAAACTAATATGAGCCGAAGTCCCTCGATCAGGGTTTCTACAAGACCTGGAAGTCCCATAGAATGGATAGGCATGGATTTTTGAAAAAGTTCTGGAAAACTTGGAAAAGTCATGGATTTTTGAAAAGAATAACTGGAATTCTTCTATTCACACCTATTTCCAAGTCTTAATACTTATTTGAGTACTTTACGGCTGATTTTAAATTTGCGAATTATTTTTATACTAACAAAAATAATTTGATTTAAGTCCTGAAAGAGTACGAAGTCAATGGATGGCTCTTGCAAGCAATAAAAACAATATATGCTGGTAGCAAAGACAGTGAAGGTACGTGGGTTAGCGTTTGCAGATGATAAGGTTGTTATGGCAGAGTCAATTAAATACGTGTGAAGAATGTTGAAAAAACCTCAAAAGCAACGTAAATAAAACAAAAATTATGGTGTTTGAAGGAAAAGATCTATAACCCCTTTATTATATTCATGGGCAAGTGTCTAAGAATGGCACTCTTCGACGAAGAAGGTGTGGATCTCGGGACAGTGAAGGTACTTGGGTTAGCGTTCGCAGACTATAACTACTTGGTTTAAACTACTACTTCGGAATTAACTATTTGGTTAAAAAATAATTTTATTTTTGTTGAAAATTCAACCATTTTGAATAATTCTATTCTGAAGAATTAATTCCCCTATTATTTCCCTATTTTCGTGGAAAAGCACCCTGTTTGCCCTGTTTTTAGGTCATTTTGGGCTCTAAAGTCAGCCCTAAGCAAGAACTGTCTTCCTTTTCAATTTGCGATCGGGCCTATTACTCGGTAAATAGAACCGTCATCAGCAAACGCGCATTTCTTGAGCTCTATATCTGCAATCTCTTGCCAATAATTTCATTTTCAGCAGCCTCCGCTTGTATTCTTGTGTGCGGTCGATAAAGCGTTATCAAGGTGGTGTGCAGTACATGCTGAAATAAGCAGAACAAACGAGAGCGGAAGAAAGTAAAGCGGTAATGCATTCATGAACGGTCTAAAGTCGCGGCGGGCGCCAAAAACGGCATTACCGCCCGCTGTCCTTCATTTTCTGGGCATCGTTGGTATTCTTGAAACGGAATCGTCGTTGTCGTACGTACACCATCGCAAGGAAATATTTTCACCAGCCAGTGTAAAATCAGTGAATTCCACGTCGCGCTTTTCCAATACGTAACTCACCCCCTAGGAGAGTCAAGCTATAGCTTGGCTCTATATGGTCTTATCTTCTCCATCTCGACCTCCTCAACCCCAACCTTCCACATTCTTCTTTCTCCTGCAGGAATTTACACTTTGTTCCGTTAACGCTTTTCATGCGGTGCCGTGTCACCTAGTTTTCTTGGACATGGAAAAAAGTAAGCTCAAGATTTTTTCGAGATTATAAAGAAAGTGGAGGTAAAATTGCAGAGTGAGAATCCTGGATTCTTTCGTTGACTTTGATCGATCAAATTCCTTCATTTTTGTTGCCTCTTGGTTTCGGAAACTCTAATCACAGGGAACACAGTTAGTATACTATTCCCCTTTTTTCTAAAAATCCCCTATGAATTTTGGCAATTTTTCCCTTTTTTTAAACAACGATCCAAAGAATTCAAGACAAAAGCAAATTGTCGACGATGTGCGCAAAAAAAAATCTAACATGACTGATTCAACATTCTCCCGAAAGAGAAAAACGGAATGAAAAATCCGTTTTCTATTTCAAATATTTTCTTAATCGGGAATCTTACAGTGACACGAGTTTTATTTTTGGGGATATGTCTCAAAATTTTCGCAAACATTTTTGTTTTATATCTCAAATTAAACATTTTGAAAGTTCAATCTACAAATAATCCCTTTTATGGACAAGTATCTAAGAATGGCCCTCTTCGACGAAGAAGGTGTGGACCTCGGGACAGTGAGGGTACGTGGGTTAGCTTTCGCAGATGACAGGATTGTTATGGCAGAATCAATCCAGGACTTGCAAAGAATGTTAAACAAACTGAATACAAGCATGAAGAACATGGGCTTCAAAATTAACGTAAATAAAATAAATAATGGTGTTTGAAGGAAAGGGTGAAAAAACAATGTGCAACATTGTCCCAAATGATGAGAGAATAGAACGAGTACATAATTCCTTTCTATTATTTTAGATAATAGATACTATCAAGTACAAAATTTTTGTCTAATAATAATTTTATATTTTGATTTAAAAATTGCGAGAAACAAATCAATACTGTTTGATTTCTACTGAGATTATGAAGGAAGCGAATGTGAAATTGCAGAGCAAGAATCCCGAAATCTTTCGTTGACTTTGATGGATCAAATTCCTTCAGTTTTGTTCCCTTGAGTTTCGGAAACTCTACACATCTCAGTTTTCCAGATCTGACGTTTATAAAATCGTAACAAGATAACGGTTTTATGCTATCTAAATATTTATTCTGTCGCCTTCAAGCTGATAAATTACGAAAGAATCAGGTCTGGAGAATAGAGTGATGTAAGCCTGTTCTTGCTAGACAATTAGTCTCGTTACAGTAGTTAGGAGATTTGTAATTACAGGACTATTTGCTGCGACAGCTCGAACTTTTGTCTGCAGTGATTGTAAATCACTTCTATCTGAATTCAACGGAAACACCTGCTAACCAGAAAAACTACTTTTGTTTCGTTTATCGGTTCGAGTATTGTTGTACGAAAAGCGTGAATAAACACAATCCGACTTCATGCACTCGACCTAGATGCATCATGCAGAATTATTTCTACATTCTTAGATGAAGGTCTACCCTGCATGTCATACCAAATCTTAAAAAGGGGCTGAATTGGTATTCTCAGCGGTTATGGTTGTTGGTCACAATTTCGAGGATCAACGGTTCCAATCTTATGATTCAAATTGGAAAACAGTAATTTTAGTTTTATTTACAATACAGTTTTACACAATGACGAAAAGCGTGAATATAGTCCAGACTTTATGGTTTCAACCTAGATGCATTATACGTAATCATTTCTTAGATGGATGTCATACCAAATCCTAAAGAGGGCACTGAAATTCGGCAGCAAAGATTTTTGATATGGAAGATGCTATCCTAAACTGTGTATGCTAAAACTAGCCTAAGCCACAAACAGCAAAAGTTTTGTATAAAGTGGCTAGGTCAACTTATCAGATGTCTGGAAGTAGCGGGTATTAGTCACATTTTCCTGGATCTTAGCGGTTCCAATCTTATAATTCAAATCGATAGTATTGCTGATGGATATCGTAACTTTTTCCGTTTTCAGGATCTGTTAAGATTAACAAACATTAATTTTAGTTTCATATACAGTAAGGTTCATCATTAAGTTGACCGCTAAAGCTGGAACAACAGTAATCGATCCAGAACAGATTTGGCAATTATGTAATCTAAGAGAATCTTTTACAAATCAAGCACATGTTTAAAAATCAGAACTTTCTTGGTTCGAATAGTACACTGCTTGAAGTTGACCATTGTGACCTAATAACCCATTCTTCATACGATATTACAACTTTTTCTTTCATATTAATTCCTTAATTGCTTAAACTGTACAATTAAAAATGGGAATAATTGGTATTGCTAGTGCAACGTATTAGATAGTATCACAGAGAGAAAAATCAATAGTCAATCTAACCATCTTTAGAGGATCAGACTGAAACACAATTTTTCCTACTACCTACCCAGTTTTTTTCTAAAAGAGGGTAAGTCGTTTTTCTCTTGGATGATTGTACGCTTAACTTAATTTGAGCGGAACACGCGGTAAATTTTTATCATCTCGGTTTAACCTCATTCTCGCTGACTTGTTTCTGAAGAAAATAGCTCCGAAGGACTTATTGTCTTAGCTTAAGCTCCTGATTAACTGCTTTACTTGACTTTTTGTTTGTTGACGAGTGTTTGAAATGGACAATTAAGCTAAAAGTGGCTTTTACTTCTGCCAAATAACACCTGTGATGGATCGATTTTGTCGATAGAAGTAATTCATTACCGCCCACGTTTTGCAATTGTGCAGCGCCGCTGATTGCAAATGGACAATGGAAGCGGAATTTGTGATTGCACAAGCAGAACATGAACTCGGCTTTTGCAAATTGCGCCGTTGGTCAATTATATCGAGCGCAGTTATTTAGCTACTAGTCCTGAGCTAGTTCTGACCATGGTCACTTAACTGCATCCTAAGCCTTTCGGATTTCAGAGTTTCAGACTCGAGTCCCTTTTCATATCGCTGATCCGCTGCTTTTCTGCTTTCCCTTTTCCCCAATTAATTATGTAAGCTAGAAAGATTAGCCAAACGACCACCGAAGCGGTATTAGGTTCAGCGAACCACGAATCCTGTTTTCTAAATAATCGGATTTTAATAAATTTGGTTTAGGGAGCATCCACTATTCACGAAACGCGTTTTCGGGTCCGGAAAATCTTACGAATCCTTATGTATATTGGGAGGGGGGGGGGATTTCAATGATTTTCAAAGGATTTGAATTATTTTAGGGTATTTTAGATGATTCCCAGATGTAAAAGGCTTTTAAAGAATTTTAGGGAATTTCAAATAATTTTTTGAGAATTTTGAAGAGTAAATAGATTAGAATGAAATTTTTAGGAATTTCGTGAGATTTCAAAGAATTTCGTAGGATTATGTAAAATTAAAAAAATTAAAAAATTTCTGAGGAATTTCAAATAATTTCGTAAGGCTTCCGATTTAAAATATTTCAAGGAATTTTGACGGTACATAAAAATTTTAAAGAATCCAGAGGCTTCAATAGAATTAAAGGGGTTTTAATAGATTTCAATTATTTTTTCAACATTTCAAGGGATCTCAGAAGATTTTTTGGGATTTTATAAGATTTAAAAGATTTCTTCTTCTTTGACGGATTTTAAAAATTTCAAAAAATTTGACAGAGTTTGGGGTATTTTAAAAGAGGTTTCAAAATTTTTAAGGGTTTTCTAAGAATTTCGTAGTGCTTCAATTGTAAAGGATTTTAAAAACGCATTCAAGATATCAATGATATTTCAAATATTTCAAGGGATTCCAACGGATTGCACAACTTTTATTTCACAAATTCATGTAGTTGTACTCGGCAGATTTTTTGCATCGCATATCTTTTTGGTGGAATTCCATTTTTTTTTTGTTTAATTAAAAAATGCAACTGTTTAGTTGAAAATTAATCTGTTTTGGTTGAGGATTCAACTATTTTGTGGAAAATTCGTCTTTTTTGATTGAATTAAACTGGTTTTGATTTCAAATGAAAGTCTTTTTTGGTTGAAAATTCAACTGTTTGGTTTAAATTAACTTATTTGTTGAAAATTTATATTTTCGGTTTGAAAATTGCACTGTTTTATAGAAAATTTGTTTTTCGGTTTGAAAATTTAATAATTTGGTAGAAAATTATGTTTTTTGTTGAAATTTCTTATTTTCCGGTTGCAAATTCAATTTTTTTGTAGAAAGTTAATCTTTTTGGTTGAAAATTCAACCATTTTGGTATAAACTTCAACTATTTGGTT
>CAKNYM010050776.1:214108-228028 GCA_932195095.1 Andricus curvator | reverse complement strand
TGGAGATATAAATTAAAATTTATTAAATTAAATTTATTCAGAAAAAAAGGATCTCTCTCCTTTCACTCCACTGGGATTCGAACACCAGATCAACTGATTTCCGGTCAGGTGCTCTAACCAATTGAGTTACAGAGAGATCAGAGAAATCAGAGTAAAAATCAGAGTAGAAATCTCTGATCTCTCTGTAGCTCAATTGGTTAGAGCACCTGACCGGAAATCAGTTGATCTGGTGTTCGAATCCCAGTGGAGTGAAAGGAGAGAGATCCTTTTTTTCTGAATAAATTGAATTATATTTTTGGTTCAAAATTCATCTGTTTTGATGAAAAATTCCACTGCTTGGTTTATAATTTAATTATTCTCTTAAAAACTCTACTGTTTTGTTTAAATTCAACTTTATTATTGAATATTCATCTTTTTGGATAGGAAATTCGTCCATTGGATTGAAAATTCATCTGATGATAAAAAAGATATATTTCCAACCAATAAATAAAACTTTCCTGCAAAAAGACGAATGTTCAACAAAACAGTTGAATTTTTAACAAAAAAGTGGGATTTTTTAAAAAAGAATTAAATTATCAACCAAATAGTAAAATTGTTTACCAAAAAAGATGAATTATTAACAGAAAATATAATAGTAGACTTTTCGAATAAAAAAATTAACTTTTAAAAAAAAGATGACTTTAACAAAATAGTAGAATTTTCAACAAAATAGTTCAATTTTCGAACAAATAGTAAAATTGTAAACCAAAATAGGTAAATTTTAGATCAAAAATATAATAATAGACTTTACGATTCAAAAAAATTAACTTTCAACCAAAAAAAAAGAGCATTTTTTAACAAAATAATTGAACTTTCAACAAAATAATGAAATTTTCCACCAAATAGTACAATTTTAAACCGAAGAAATGAATTCTGAACCCAAAAGTAATAGTAGACTTTACAAATAAAAATAATTAACTTTCACAAAAAATATGACTTTTTAAGAAAATAACTATTTAAAATTAAAATCTTTTTGGGCTGAAATATCAACTGTTACACTTTTATTTTCGTCAAAAATTCATATTTTTGGTTGAAGATTCTTCATTTTAATTGAAAATTCATCCTGTTTGGTCAAAAATTGTACTATTTTGTTGGAGATTCGCCTGCTTGGATAGAAAATTAATTCTTTTACATAAAAATTCATCTTTTGGTAGAAAAGTCATCTTTTTTGGTTGAAAATTCATCTTTCTTGGTTGAAAATCCAATTGATTTTTTTTTTTTTTTTAAATTCGATCATTTGGTTGAAGATTCATCGCTGGTTGAAAATTCAACTTTTTTTGTTGAAAATTCGTCTCTTTTGCTTTAAAGTTCACCTATTTGGTTGTAAATCCTTGTGTTTCATTAAAAATTCATCTTTTCGGGTTTAAAAGTCAAATTTCTTCTAAAAAATTTATTATAAATAAAATAGAAAGATATAAATAAAATATAAAAAATGTATTTTCCAATAATTTACATGATAAATTCTACTTTGCAGCTATAAAATCTTTGAATTCTTTTAAAAATTTATATAATAAGGCAAATAGTATTGAATATTTATTAATATAAACGCCTAATCCTCAACCGGGCAAAATATAATTTTTGACTGGAAAAACCGGAAAATAGCCTGAATTTTTTTTGTTAATTTTGAGTTGCCACTCTAAACATACTTTTTGCGGTCTTTTATTATGCATATTTCGAGATAGAACTTTGTTTAAAAAAGTAATAATTGACCTTCTTCGATGATCAAGTAAGTTTAACTGTCCAGAAAACTGTCCTATAGTTTATTATCATTATTATTATTATTATAGCATTAAGCCAAATCCCTTTCTGGGTAAGCGTGACTCCTCCGACCCAGGTTGCTGATCAATCTATCCAGCAATCACCCCAGGTGAAGAGCTTCACAAAGTCATCATGTGTCATAGATCACACCAAAATAGACAAACTTACTGATAATCACATAGTAAGATGACCCTCAAAAATAGTCAGTTTGACCCTCCAGACTCTAGATGTTCAGACTAACCTATCATTTTCCCCGTGTACTCATCCCCGTCGACAAATAGCCTGACTCACAGGATTTTATCTCTCGTATATATTTTATCGCGATAATGGCGCTGCTTCCAAGGAGCGGAACGATCTAAGTTGGATCTGGATGAAGTTGATCGTCCTTGGAGGAAAGTAGCTAATAAACTAAAATTATACAGCGAAAATAAAATGAGACAAGAATTGCTTTGGCGAATGGGTCGATTTATTGATCAAGTCACTGTAGTATCTATAGCGGAGAAACTGCGAGATTGAGAGATTACGCAGTTTCAGATTGGGGTGGGTCGAGGGTTGCGAAGGCGAGGACTCCAACGATAAGATTTTATCCTGAGACCTAGACGATTACTCACAAAGTAATCCGAACAGATGCTACCTTTAAAAAGGAAAGAAATGAACTTCGTGCACCTGAGTCCCATTACATTTTTTTTCTTAAAGGTGAAACTTCATAAAAGTAGGAAGGTATCTCTGGATAAACTTTATCTGTAAATATGTATAGCAGGGTCGCCGCTGGATCGGGAAACCGGGAAATTACTTTGAATTTATTTTTTGACCGGGAATTTTACAAATCTTTAGTGGAAAAATCTGTCCAAGTTTGATTTTAACAGTTTTAAAAATTATTAGTTGAATTGTTATCATTCTCAATTATGATATCATTCAGTGCGGATCTCGGGACAGTGAAGGTACGTGGGTTAGCGTTCGCAGATGATAAGATTGTTATGGCAAACTTAAAGACTTTTATTAAATTAAAAATATTGTTTTAGTCTAAAATTTGAAACTTTAAAATTCGACATTTTTTAATTAAGAAAAAGAACAATTACTTAATATTCATAAATATTTCACTGTTCATTTAAAATCAGTAATTGTAAATCAAATATTCAAAACTAAACAGAAAAAACTAAATTTTGAGCGTTACAATTTTAATTGTTCAATTAAAAAAAAATTAATTTACAAGTAAAATTGTTGAATTTTGATGTATAATAAATATTGAACACCTATTATTATTCCTAGAAAAAATTCTAGTCAGTTGAAAAGATATTTAGAAGGTCTGAAAAGGTTGAAAATTAATTAAAATTTTGAAATGATTTCAAATAATTTAAACGAATAGTCGAATTTGCAAAGAAAAATGATTAAGCTTCGAATAAAAAAATTGCTTTTCAACTCAAAATGACGAATTTTCGACAAATCAGTTGAATTTTTGAAGAAAAAAAATGATTTCTTGATCAAATAAATTTTTGATAAAATATTTTCATTTTTTACCAAATAGTCAAATTTTCAATCAAAAAAGATTTAACTCATAACTGAAAATAATTGCTTTTTCAAACAAATAATTGAATTTTTTTTTAAGTCAGTTGAATTTTCAACAAGAAAAGATGAATTTTTAATCCAAAAGGACGAATTTTAAACAAAAAAGTTGAATTTCCAACAAAAAAAAAAAGAATTTTCAACTAAAAAGTTTGATTATCAACCAAAATAATTAAATTATCAAGAAAATAGTTAATTTTTTAAACCAAATTATTGAATTTTCACCCTAAAAGGATGAATTAAAAAGAAAAAAGAATTTTTTGCCCAAATAGACGAATGTTTGACAAAACATCTAAATTTTCGACCAATAAAGATGACTTTTAACAAAAGACTTGAATGTTTAATCCAAAAGGATGAATTTTAAACAAAACAGTAAATTTCCTACAAAAAAGTTAAATTTTCAACTAAATAGTTGAATTTTCAAAGAAATAATTAAAGTTTCAAGAAAATTGTCAAATTTTCAACAAAATAGTTGAATTTTGAATCTACAAAGATTAATTTCAACCAAATAATCGAATTTTCAAACAAAAAAGATTAAAATTTAACAAACAAAAATTAAATTAAAAAAAAAAAAAGAATGAATTTTCAATCTAAAATTACCAACTGTCTGTCCAGGTAGACGAATTTTCAACAAAATACATGAATGCAAAAATAAATAGTTGAATTTGCAACTAAAAAATATTAATTTAAAACAAAAAATGGAAAATTTACATTTTCAGTACAAAAGATTAATTTTCAAAAAAAAAAAAAAGAATTTGCAACAAAATAGTCAAATTTTTAACCAAAGTGATGAATTTTCAACTTAAATGATGAATCTGTAACCAAAAAATGTTTTTAACAAAGTAGTTCAACTTTAATAAAAAAAAAGGCAAATTTGAAAATAAAAAGACGAATTTTCCACTAACCAGTTAAATTTTCAACCCGCAAACTATAATTTAATGCCAGAAAGGCGAATTTTTAACAAGATAGTTTAATTTTCAACAAATAAAAATTTTTCAGTCAAGAAAGAAAAAAAAGTTTATCCAAATTATTGAATTTTTAAAGCAAAACACGAATTTTCTTTAAAATAGTAGAATTTTCAACAAGAATATTAATTATGACCTAAACTGTTGCATTTTTAACCAAAAAAGAGAAAATTTTAACCAAGAAGATTAGTTGTCTACCAAAAAGGACGAATTTCCAATTATAAAAGATCAGTTTTCCACAAAAAATGGAAAATTTACATGTTTAGTTTAAAAAATTAATTTTAAGCCCAAAAAAACGAATTTTCAACAAAGTAGTTAAATTTTCAACCGAAGAGATGAACCCTTAAAAAAAAAGGAAACAAATTTTTAACAAAATGGTTTGCCCATACAGTTGAATTTTCAATTTGAAAGCAGTCAATTTTTAACAAAAAATGTAAAAGTTACTTTTTCAGTTGAAAAAATTAATTTAAACCAAAAAAAATTAGCTTTACATAATAATTAGAGTATCAACCAAGAAGATGAATTTGCAACAAAAAAATGATGGATATAATTACTTAATTAAATTAATTGATTATTAATTAATTTAAAATTATGTATAAATGGAATAATTAAATTTTTACATAAAAAAAAATTAATTTCAAACAAATAGATGCATTTAAAACCCAAAAAGATCAAATTTCTACGAAAAGAGAAGAGTTTTCAAACAAAAAATACGAATTTAAAAAGAAAATAGTTGAATTTGCAACTTAATAATAAAATTTTTAACTAAAAATATAATCGTCGGGGAGAAGCAACTGAAAGAAAAAGAAATAAAAAAACCAGGCAAATAAATTTCTAACAAGAATATTATATCAGGGTGGCCGCAAACTTAATTTTAAAAGTTCCCTAACTTTTCCCTTTCCAATTTTTCATTTTCGCTGACCATTAGTATTCAAAGACCAGAATTTTAATCTGGGAACATTTTTAACATAGAATCTTTTACATATAAACTGAATACAAAATTTTTTAATTAAAATTGAAAATAGATCAAATCTTTCCTGTTTTTTCGAAAGATATCGTTTTTAATTGAACCAAGTATCCTAAAATTAAAGAATATTTTCTAATGGTCATTTAGGGTCGATATTTATTTTTGTTTTGAAATTAATTTTTAAAAGATGTTTTTTTAATGTAAAAAATCTATTTTTTATATTTTTAAAATATATTTATAATTATATTTCAATCTGTAGATCATGATTTAAAGTGCCTACCTCTGCAAGATTTTTTTTCAAAATCCCTGAGTTTCCCTGACCAATAAAATTCCCTAACTTTTGCCTGATTTCCAAATTTTTCCCTGACCTTCGGTCACCCTGAAAATAAAAACGTAAAAAATTGGATTTCAACATTAGATGGATTTTAGAATCCAAATGTTTCGTCTTAAATCAACCTTTATCCAACTGTCAGGCACGTTCTTATCGTAAAATTTTTTTTATTCCACGTTCACTCAAGTTTTATGGAAGAATCAGCGAGAAAAGTGATGGTAAAAATACTAAAAATGAGAGGCAGGAATGAATAGGAATTAAATCCTAGATCTAAAGTCACGAAGTCCTTTGACCAGCGACTTGACATCATTTCCAAGGTGCTCATAAATTGTGATTAAGGAGTTTTATTTTATGGCTGAAGGGACATGACAAAATATTGAGCTCGAGTACTCCATAAAAGAAACTATAAAGAGTTAAAGCGATGGTAAACAAGACGACTTTCCTGCTTTTTCGCTGGAATTTATTATTTATTATTGAAAAATAAGCGTAGATAATTTTTTGTTGTAAAAATATCTTCTCCTTTCGCTCCGCTGGGAATCGAACCACAGAACTACTGATTTCCGGTCAGGTGCTTTCCCATTAAGCTACTAGAGAGATCGAGAGAAGAAACTTTTTTTAGAAATACACGCATTATTTTGCTAGATGGTACAAATCAAATTTTTCAAAGAATCTGTATTATCATTAGAGAATGACAGAAAATATTTAACGTCTTTTCCGACTAGCTACGCAAGAAAAATTATTTTAAATAATTTTTTTCTGAAAAAAATATCTTCTCCTTTCGCTCCGCTGGGAGTCGAACCACAGAACTACTGATTTCCGGTCAGAAAAAAATTATTTAAAATAATTCTTCTTTCATAGCTCCATCTAGTCTGAAAAGACGTTAAATATTTTATGTTATCCTCTAATGATAATACAGATTCTTTGAAAAATTCGATTTGCACCATCTAGGAAAATAATGCGTGTATTTCTGAAAAAAGTTTCTTCTCTCGATCTCTCTAGTAGCTTAATGGGAAAGCACCTGACCGGAAATCAGTAGTTCTGAGGTTCGATTCCCAGCGGAGTGAAAGGAGAAGATCTTTTTTCAGAAAAAAATCATTTAAAATAATTTTTGTTTCATTTCTCCATCTAGTCTGAAAAGACGTTAAATATTTTCTGTTATTCTCTAATGATAATACAGATTCTTTGAAAAATGGGTGTAGAATCTAAAAACTGGTTTCAATTTTTAAAACATTTTTCTTTTTCTTGTTTTTTTTTTCTACGTAAACTAGCATTATCAATCGCGCAAAATAAAAATTTCAAATAACTTTATATTTCGAGTTTATTTCTTTTTAGGGTTATAGCAAATATAATTTTTTTAAGATTCTTGAGAAAATTCAACATTTTCAACCAAGAGTTTAATTTTCAACTAAAATTATGAATCTTCAACTCAAAAAAATAAATTCTTAATAATTTAGTTTTCAACTTTTAAGCAAGTAGTTTAATTTTCAACCAAAAAATATGAATTCTCAACGAAAGCTGGAATTTTTGATATGTCAACTAAAAAAATTTTTATTTTTTTAATTAAAAAGAGTTGAATTCATTCAAAAAGAAAAATTTTCAAGAAAATAATTGAATCCTCAATCAAAATATATTAATTTTCCAACAATTAGTTGGATTTTCAACGGCATAGTCACGTTTTTAACCAAAGAGATTAATTTGCAACTAAAATGATGAATCTTAAAAAAAAAATACATTTTTTATAAAGTAGTTTTTAACTTTTAACCATGTAGTTGAATTTTCAACCAAAAATATGGTATTCTCAACAAAAAAATGTAATAGTTGATATTACAGTCAAAAAATATTTTTATTTCAAATCGAAAATAGTTGAATTCATCCGAAAAAGATGAATTTTTAAGAAGAGTCGAATCCCTAATCAAAAAATATTAATTTTGAACAAAAAAAATAAATCTTCAACAAAATACATAAATTTTCAACAAAATACAGGAAGTTTCAACAAAATAGTTATATTTTTAAAAAAAAAAAATTAACTAAAAAAAAAAAAAAGAATTTTTATCCAAACACATCAATTTTCTACAAAATACGTGAATTTTCAACAAAATAGTTATATTTTTAAACAAAAAGATGAATTTTGAAATAAAATGATGAATTATCAACAAAAACTGTAAATTTTGATATTTCAATTGAATTTTTTTTTAATTTTCGAATTAAAAAGAGTTGAATTTATAAAAAAAAACGAATTTTCAACAAAATAATTGAACCCTCAACTAAAATAGCAATTGAGCAGGAAAAAGCAATTATCTAAGAGTAGATGTTATAAACAATAATAAATTGTTTAAAAAATGATGTTGGTTAAATTGCATTAATGGTTATCTCACTAAGTGAAGAGTTGACAAAAAGTAGAAATTTTTAGAAAAAACCACAATTATCTAGGATAATTTCTAGTATTTCTAGCAACTTTCTAGTATTATTCATAGATAATATAATTTAAAATAATAATAAATTGTTTCAACAATTATGTTTGTTAACTTAAGTTAATTATTACCTCTCTCTGAATGAAAAGTTGACAAAAAGTAGAAAATTCAAGAAAAAACCGCAACTATTTAGCATTACTATAGGAGAAGATAGTCATAAACAATAATCATTAGTTTAAACAATTATGTTTGTTAAATTGCAATTATTTTTACCTCGCTTTAAATGAAAAGTGGACAAAAAGTTTAATATTTCAGAAAAAATCGCAACTTTCGAGCATTATTTAAAGAGAATATAATTTAAAATTATCATAAATTGTTTAAACAATTAAGTTTTTCAACTTTAATTAACTTTTACATCGCTCTAAGGGAAAAGTGGACCAAAAGTAGAAAACTTCAGAAAAACTGCAACTTTCTAGCATTATTCTAAGAAAATATTATAAATAATAAATCGTTTGAACAATTATTTCTGTTATATTTAATTGATTTTAGCCTTGATCTAACTGAAAAGTTGAAAATAAGTTGAAAAATTCGGGAAAAACCGCGACTTCCTAACTATATTCTAACAGAAAATTGCTAAAAACAATAAATTGTTTAAACAATTTATGTAAAAATCTAATTAAAAACGGAGAGTAGTATCTTATGTATTAGAAACAATTTGTATTAAAAAAAAACCGCAAAAAAAGTCATTAGTACCAGAAACTCGCGAAATCCAATTTTTCACTTATGGGGTTTTTTTGGGACCCCATAAAACAGACTTATGGGGGTGATATTTAAAAAACAAGTTTTGATTTGTACTCTATGGCTAATTGTGACCAGAAATGTTGAATTTCAGTTTGATTCACCTAATTTTGAAAATTTTGAATAAAATTGACGAAAACCTTTTTTTTTTCTTATGTGTTAAGCTTCATGGGGCTAATTATATTTTTCAATCTTATTTATCACTAAATATGTTTATTTAAAAATCGGGATGTAAATTTTGTCATGCTGACTTCCAGTGAAATTCTCTAGGGAGGGAAAATCGATCTAGACGAGATCTTCTTAAAAACATTAAAGTGTAGACTATAAAATATGGCAATAATATACTTGTGTGACTCACTAGGGCATTTTCGACCCTCCAATATAGTATATACGAAGGCCATACTGTCGTGCATTAAATAAATTATAGCCCCCGCTGGAATAGGCCGGTCCAAAAACCGCATCGTCTATATAACGCAGAAACGTGTCTCCTTCAAATATTGACATTCAAATAGTTCCCGGCAATTATTCTTAATGTGCTTTCCGCTTTATAGGCCGCTTTCAAACCTAATTAATTTTTAGGCGGTTCAAAATTTCTCGCAATGATGTTAAATTATTTTTATAAAAATATTGTTTTTAAACGGAGTTTTGTTGTTAGCTGTGAAAAAAGTTTTCTCGATTTCCGCTGGGATTCGAACCCAGGTCTACAGATTCTTCTTCTTACAGATTCTTCTTCTTAAAGATTCTTCAAATATTTACATTTAAATAGTTCCCGGCAGTTACTTAATGTGCTTTCCGCTTCATAGGCCGCTTTCAAACCTAATTATTTTTTAGGCGATTACAAATTTCTCGCAAAAATGTTAAATTATTTTTATAAAAATATTTTTTATAAACGGAGTTTTGTTGTTAGCTGTGAAAAAAGTTTTCTCTAGATCCGCTGGGATTCGAACCCAGGTCTACAGATTCTTCTTCTAACAGATTCTTCAAATGTTTACATTTAAATAGTTCGCGGGCGTTACTTGATGTGCTTTTCGCTTTATAGGCCGCTTTCAAACCTAATTAATTTTTAGGCAATTAAAAATTCCTCGCAAAAATGTTAAATTATTTTTATAAAAATATTGTTTATAAACGCAGCTTTGATGTTGGCTGTGAAAAAAAGTTTTCTCTAGTTCTGCTGAGATTCGAACCCAGGTCTACAGATTCATCTTCTTACAGATTCTTCAAATATCTACATGTAAATAGTTTAAGGCGGTTACTTAATGTGCTTTCCGCTTTATAGGCCGCTTTCATACCTAATTATTTTTTAGGCAATTAAAAATTTCTCCCACAAATGTTAAATTTTTAAAATAAAAATATTGTTTAAAAATGGAGTTTTGATGTTAGTTGTGAAAAAAATTTTTCTCTAGTTCTAGGGTCGCAGTTTTATTTTTTGGTTGGGAAAATGATCTTTTTCAATTGTAAATTCAGATTCTTCTTCTTACAGATTCTTCAAATATTGGCATTTAAATAGTTCCCGGCGGTTATTTAATGTGCTTTCCGCTTTATAGGCCGCTTTCAAACCTAATTAATTTTTAGGCGATTAAAAATTTCTCGCAAAAATGTTAAATTATTTTTATGAAAATATTTTTTATAACCGGAGTTTTGATGTTAGATGTGAAAAAAAGTTTTCTCTAGTCCTAGGGTCGCAGTTTTATTTTTTGGTTGAAAATTGATCTTTTCAATTGGTAATTCAACTAAATCGTTGAAAATTAAACTCTTTTATTAAAAATGCATTTTTTTGTTGAAGATTCATCGCTTTAATTGAAAATTCATCACTTTGGTTGAAAATTTAACTATTTTCTTGAATTTTTTTGTTTTGTTTGAAAATTAATGTTTTAAATAAAAATTCAAATAATTCAGTCGCATATTCCATTAATTTAATTGAAAATTCATCTTTGGTTAAAAATTTTTCTTTTTTAATCGGAAATTCATATTTTTGGTTGAAAATTGATTTTCTTGGTTGAAAATTTAACTAATTTCTTGAAAATTGTTCTTTTTGTTTACATTTTTTTTTGGTAATTAATTTTTTTAACTGAAAATTTAACTAATTCAGTTGAATATTTCATCATTTTAGTTGAAAATTCATTTATTTGGTTGATAGTTAGTCTTTTTTTAGAAAAAAATTAATCTTCTTGATTGGAAATTCATCTTTTTGTTTTAAAATTGAACTGTTTTGTTGAAAATTAGTTGTTTTTTTTGGGTTGGAAATTTATTTTCTAACTGAAAATGATATATTTGGTTAAAAATTTATCTTTTTAATTGAAAATTCAACTGTACGGTAGAAAAGTAAGGTTTATTGTTGTTAAATAATCTTCTTGATTCAAAATTAACTTTCTTAGATGAAAATTCATCTACTCTATTATTTAAAGATTCATCATTTTGGTTAAAAATTAATCTCTTTGATTGATAATTGGATTATTTTGTTGAAAATTCGTGTTTTTCTTTAAATTATTTCTCCTAATTGAAAATTCAAATACTTTGTTTAAAATTCGTTTTATTTTTTTGTTTAAAATTAATTTTTTTAACTGAAAATGTAACTAATCCAGTTGAATATTCCATCATTTTAGTTGAAAATTCATCTCTGTGGTTGAAAATAATTTTTTTTAACTGTAAACTTAATTCTTGAATTTTTATTTGAAAATTAATCTGCTTGGTTGAAACGTCATAATTTTTAGTTGAAAATTTAACTATTCCAGTTGAAGTGTTTCTTTTCGGAATGTAAAAACAAATGTTTCATCTTTACACTTTTTCGTGAAAAATGAACCCTAGTTCCCCGTTTTTGAGCTCTTTTTTCTCTGTGACTCCTAGTGATGCATTCGAGACGATTTCGAGAAAATTTGAGATTTTCTAGAAACATGTTCAGGTGAACTCAAAACTTCATGGAGAACGAGAATCTCAAATAAAAAGTTTCGAGATTCTCGACTCGAGATCTCGACTTTTTTTATTTTAAATTCTCGATCTCCATGAAGTTTTGAGTTCACCTGAACATGTTTCAAGAAAATCTCGAATTTTCTCGAAATTGTCTCGAATGCATCACTAGTGACTCCTCTAAACCTGAAATTTTTCTGAGGGTTGAAACGAATCTGCACAAAAAACTTATAGCAAGTTAATATGACCTGTTTCGAAGTCCAGAGTCCATCTTCGGAAACAAAGTGAAACAGAAGGAAAAGCCCGAGAGACGTTTGCCGGATATGAAAGAAAGACTTGATTGAAAAGTCTGGGACTGGTAGGAATACCTGGGAGAATTTTATCGCACTCTGTTTCAAAATATAGGCGGCTCGCGAATAAAGTGAAGTGGAATGTACCTCGAAAACATCCATAACGTCTCTCATGTGCAATATGTTTCCGACCGTATTCACCTATGGAGACGAGAATCGACGCTGTAAGTTTTATAGGACGTGACTGGTCAGAATTGTTTAGAACCACCGAACCATTAAGGAATTGTCAATCTTCCGTAACACCGTTATTTATTATTTGCTTCGAAACGAGGCAGAAACTTAACAGATAAATCATGGTCTATCAATAACTGTCGAACTTTAAAAATATTTCATCAAATGCGCTCCACTGACCGAAGTTGGGTGGGACTGACGTTATAACTTGTCTCTCCACCTGTAGACGACTGGCTAAAATATCATAAATTCTATCAATTAATTAAGAGTTTCATATTCAGTGACATCAGGGTGGTCGTATAGGTCAGACATAACCTGAAAATCAGGGGAAAATTCAAGTATTTTGTTTAAAGCTTATTGAAAATTCAATCGATTCAGTAAACAATTTTTATTATTTTTTTGAAAATTCAAGTATTTGGTTAAAAATTCAACTATTTTGTTAAAAGTCAAATATTTTGTTAAGAATTTAACTATTTTGTTAAAAAGTCATCTACTTTTGTCGGAAGTTCAACTGTTTTGTTGACAATTCGACTTTTTGGATTAAAAATTAATCTTTTATGGTAAAACAATCATCTTTTTTCATTGAAACAAATAAATTAGAAATTTTTGTTAGTGATGCATTCGAGACGATTTCGAGAAAATTTGAGATTTGCTTGAAACATGTTCAGGTGAACTCAAAACTTCATGAAGATCGAGAATCTGAAATAAAAAGTTTCGAGATTCTCGACTCGAATTTTCTCTAAATCGTCTCGAATGCATCACTAATTTTTTAATTTCTTTTATAAAAGATGATATGTTATAAGCTTAAAGTTTGCGCCACCATGAAGACAGAGACCCGCAATTAGTATATGGAAACAGAAACTTACTGACTATAAATTCCGAGAACATAACACGAACCTATTTGCATGTCTCTCAAAGCGAAAAGTTTGAGCTTGAACCGTAAAATGACGAGACAGCATGGAAATGCAAGCGACTGTCGCTTATGGTACGTATGCATTTTCGCTAATCTTGACTGGGTACTCATAATTGTCGTCCTCAATACTGTATATGCAATTGCAAACTCTGTGCTGGCTCGCTCAACACGTTCAAAAGCATCATCTACATGAGCGCACGTATGCGCTGTGAGATTACATTTTCCATTAGCGGATAAAGCTTACTTCCAATTTGTTGCAGCACTCGGGCTGATTATGGAACAATTTCGCACTATCATTACAGGCGATATAAAAGTGTTCTATTCTAACTATTCTACCAAAAATTCAGAAATCGCTGCTACCCTCTAGTGATGCATTCGAGACGATTTCGAGAAAATTCGAGATTTTCTTGAAACATGTTCAGGTAAACTCAAAACTTCATTGAGATCGAGAATCTCAAATTAGTGATGCATTCGATACAATTTCGAGAAAATTCGAGATTTTATTGAAACATGTTCAGGTAAACTCAAAACTTCATGGAGATCGAGAATCTCAAATTAGTGATTCATTCGATACAATTTCGAGAAAATTCGAGATGTTCTTGAAACATGTTCAGGTGAACTCTAAACTTCATGGAGATCGAAAATCCCAAATAAAAAAATTCGAGATGTCGAGTCGAGAATCTCGAAACTTTTTATTTGAGACTCTCGATCTCCATGAAGTTTTGAGTTCACCTGAACATGTTTCAAGAA
>CAKNYM010050776.1:183484-214098 GCA_932195095.1 Andricus curvator | reverse complement strand
AGTTCACCTGAACATGTTTCAAGAAAATCTCGAATTTTCTCGAAATCGTCTCGAATGCATCACTACTCCCCTCTTTAGCAGAAGATATTACAGCAATTCAATAAAAAATTATCTTTTTAGTTATAAATGTTATTATTTGGTTGAAAATTTAACAATTTTCTTAAAAAGACATCTTTTTTGCAAATTCAACTGTTTTGTTACAAATTCAACTCTTTTCATATAATATTAACCTTTTGTTTAAAATTAATATTTTGTTGCTGATAAGTCAACTGAAATATTTTTTGGATGAAAAACATTTTTTCTGAAAATTTGTCTTTTTAATTTAAAAGTTCGTCTATTCGTTTAAAAATTTTTTTTTGGTATAAATTTCATGTTTTTTTATTGAAATATAAACTATGCCACTTTTTATTGGGAATTTATATTTTTGGGTTGAAAATGCAAGTATCTTGTTAAAAAGCCATCTTTTATAGAAGAAAAAAAGTTTTTTTGTTTAAAGTAAATTAATAAATTTGAAAATTTTAAATTTGTATCTGAAATACTGAAAGTATTTCAAGATTAAAATGCTGGTATTTGAATATTAATGATCAAGGCAAGTGAAAAATCAGACATGGAAAAATAAGGCAATTTTGAAAATGAAGTTCTCGGACACCCTGCCTAATTCTACTAGCAATAACTAGTAAAACATTTTTGGAAACAAAAAATTACGTACAGAAAGAGTGGGGGGGGGGGTAGAAATATTTGGTTACAGTTTGTTACAGGGAGTTGTCTCAGAGAGGGCCTATAATCCGCTACGTAATTTAAGTACAATCCCTTAACGGCTTAACAATAGGTCGAAAAGTGAAGCTGTGAGAAGATAAGATTGGGTGTTGAGACAGCGTTTCATGTTTTGTTGAGAATTATCACGAAGACGGTATCACCTAAACCGCATACAAAAGAGAAGCCGATTTGCTCGCGGGCAAATCCGTATTTTAAACAGAGCTTCTCTTTCGAGCACTCAATGTGGGAGGAGAAGGAGGAGGAAACTTTGTGAAGCATGCAAGCATCGGGGCACGTAATTTTCATAACTTCTCGCAGAGACAATAACGACGAAATGCTCCCGTCCCATCATCCCTTACCCCACCCAAATGGATAGAGGCTAAGTGGCTGAAACCAGGCAACCTCACCCTAACGACACTGCTCTTTTGCTTTCAACTCCTGATCTTCTACTCTCCAGATCCTCACAAACCTGCCAGTATTTTCGTATTTCGTTAACAATACTGTCAAAATATCGCGAAGAAATTTAATTTGCGTATTAACGAGACCCGGTCGAGTCCTGAGGCTAACGCGGTTTAGAACAATATCACTTCCGGGTGACGCACGGCAAAACCGGTTCACCATGAACTTCCACCGTTCCGTTCGTGGAGGACCTTGTAGCAAATGTTGGCGGAATACGTGGGCTGGTACTGTACCCTCGCCAGATGGCAATTACCGCGACTATAATCTCTGCCCGGCAGAGAAACTAATTAATATTAAATAAATTGGTTCCTCTTTAAAATTCTTGCAAAAACTTGAACATTTTGTTTGCTTTAGCTCTTGCTTAATACAAGAATTTACTGCCCCTTAATCTCTGCAACTCTCCTCACAACCACTGCCCCTTAACCCCTGCAATCTTCTTTACAACCGCTGCCCCTTAACAGATGCAACCCTCCTTACAGAAACTGCCCCTGGATCCCTGCAGTCCACCTTACACCCACTGCCCCTTAATCCCTGCAACGATCTTTACAACCACTGCCCCTCAATCGATGCAACCCTCCTTACAGACACTGCCCCTTGACCCCTGCAGTCCACCTTACATTCACTGCCCCTCAACCCATGCAACCGTCTTTACAACCACTAACCCTAATCGATGCAACCCTCCTTACAGACACTGCCCCTTAATCTCTGCAACTCTCCTTACAACCACTGCCCCTTAACCCCTGCAATTATTTTTACAACCACTGCCCCTTAATCTCTGCAACTTTCCTTACAACCACTGCCCCTTAACCCCTACAACCATCTTTACAACCACTGCCTTTTAATCGATGCAACCCTCCTTGCAGACACTGCGTCTTAATCTCTGCAACTTTCCTTACAACCACTGCCCTTAACCCCTGCAACCATCTTTACAGTCACTGCCCCTTAATCGATGCAACCCTCCTTACAGACGCTGCCCCTTGACCCGTGCAGTCCACCTTACAACTTCTGCCCCTTAACGTCTGAAACCCTCCTTACACACTTGCTCCCTAAATCCCGCATCCCTTCTTGCAGCTCCTATTTATTTATTGATAATGCTGCGTGTAGAAAAAAATTGTTTAGGTGGAAATTGTTTTTTTTTTTTTTTACAAATGCAGGGTGTCTACCCTACTTGGAAAACCTGGAATTGTCAGGGAATTTTTATATACCTGGAAAAACCTGGAAATGTCAGGGATTCTTTCTTTAAATCAGGGAATTTTTTCGACGTCTTTTCAGACTAGATGGAGATATGAATTAAAAGTTATTTTAATTAATTTTTTCTGAAAAACGATCTTCTCCTTTCGCTCCGCTGGGAATCGAACCTCAGAACTTCCGATTGCCGGTCGGGTGCTTTCCCATTAAGCTACTAGAGAGATCGAGAGAAGAAACTTTTTTCAGAAATAACACGCATTTTTTTGCCAGGTGGTAAATCAAATTTTTCAAGGAATCTATATTATCATCAGAGAATAACAGAAATTTTTAACGTATTTTCAGACTCGATGGAGATATGAATTAAAAGTTATTTTAATTAATTTTTTCTGAAAAAGACCTTTCGCTTCGCTAGGAATCGAACCTCAGAACTTCTGATTGCCGGTCGGGTGCTTTCCCATTAAGCTACTAGAGAGATCAAGAGAAGAAACTTTTTTCAGAAAATAGACGCATTATTTTACCAGGTGGTAAATTAAATTTTTCAAGGAATCTGTATTATCATCAGAGAATAACCGAAAATTTTAACGTCTTTTCAGACTAGATGGAGATATGTATTAAAAGTTATTTTAATTAATTTTGTCTGAAAAAGACCTTTCGCTTCGCTGGGAATCGAACCTCAGAAATTCCGATTGCCGGTCGGGTGCTTTCCCATTAAGCTACTAGAGAGATCAAGAGAAGAAACTTTTTTCAGAAAATACACGCATTATTATTATTATTTTTTTTTTAAATTGCAATATAAATTGAATAACGTCGATTCTTCATTTGTAAAAGTAGCTTTATATTACTGTATTTAACTGTTTTGTTGAAAATTCGTTTTTTTTTTAAATAATTTTTTAAACTGAAAATTTAACTTTTCTATTTTTGGTTGAACATTGATCGCTTTTATTTGAAAATCCATGTATTTTGTTGAAAATTTGTTCTTTTTGGTTTAATTCAACTGTTTTTGATTAAAAATTGAAATCGTTTTTGGTTTAAAATTTAACTATTCGAGTTGAAGATTCATCATTTTATTTAAAAATTCATCAGTTTGGTTGAAAATTGATCTTTTTTAGTTGAAAATGTCACTGGTTGAAAATTTGTCGTTTTTAGTTGATAATTAAACTATTTCGTTAAAAATTCATACTCTTCTTTGGTAGAAAATTAATCTTCTCTTTCGAAAATTCATCTTTTTGTTTGAAAATTTAAGTATTTGATTTAAATATTCACCATTTTAGTTGAAAATTTATCCTTTTTGTTGAAAATAAAACTACTTATTTTAAAGTTAAACTATTTTCTTAAAAATTCATTTTTTTGGTTTAAAATTGATCAATTCCAGTTGAAGATTAATAATTTTAGTTGAACATTCATCACTTTGATTGAAAATTTTCTTTTTTCTTTTGGTAGAAAATTAATCTTTTTGGATGAAAACTGAACTATTCGGTTAAAAATAATTTACCTCAATATGCACCAAATTTGAAATATAATAAGATAAAGTAAAAACTTGTTTGAGTTTTTATTCAAATTCATGGACTTTAGACGTAAATTCAGAAAATGATTAATAATGTTTTTATTATTATTTAATTATTTATTTAATCGATGGTCCTAATATATTTAAGAATATCCTGTAATATAATTTGTCAAAGCTTTCTAAATTAAACATATTAATTGAATTCGTAGAAACCAAAAAAAAAAACATTGTTTATAATAAACTCGCGAAACTGTATACATATTCCCAGTCGATTGTTTCCAGGATTTCAGTAGACAATTTTGTTTGATTGAGTTTCATTGAAATTAAAATTATTTATGAAATAATTTGTTTTCAAGAAGAATAACTGTGTGATTTCTACAAAAAAAATCTGCTTGATAAAATCCAGCCAAACAAGATTGTAAAAAACCTTTCAAGGAATAAGATCAGCTTTTGATGATTAAAATTTTTGAAATCTTTGAAATCCGGCGTGAGTTCGAGGCCTGCAAGGTTTTCCGCTAAAGGCCATATTAAAACAAATAATATAATCGTACCTGAAAAGAGTTGCAAATTATTTTTATTTTAGAATTCCCACTGTGGAATAACCACCGATTTTTATTGTTCAACATTAATTATTAAACAAGGAGCGCAGAGAGGATTCCGAGAAATAGCCTTACGTAATTTTGTAACGGTTCCTTATTCTGCTGACGGAAGCTTATTTGGAGGTTCTGCTGCATAAAACAAATTTCTTTCCTAATTGAAATTGAATTCAGACGAGATATTCCTCCGAGCAAAAATAGCATCACCCACGCGTCACTTTTATTGCCTCCACTCTAGCAGCGTTGAAGAAGCAGCTCGACAAAACGAAATGAAATTAAATGCTTTGATGTCGGCTGGGTGCAACGAATCGGCACGAGTAATGCGGACGCTAATATAGAGGCCTATGCATACAAAGTACTGTGAGGGTCAAACAGATACAAGATTGGGGTGAAAAATGAGACAGCGAGCGTCTGCTGATACTCGAGGCGAGGGTTGTCAATTATTAAAGAATCCTGCGTGATCCTCCCTATACTAAATATTTATTGATGATTTCATAAGACTCCACAAGATCTTTAATGCAAATTCATCACTGAATTATTGATTTGCAGAAAATTGTTTCAGGGTCGATACAGAAGTCTTTTCCAGGTCCTGTTGCAAACACAAATATTTAAAACCCTCAATTTCACGGTAGCATAATCTGGATCCGTATCATGTCAAACATTTCATACATTATTTCATACTCTGACTCACTTTTTATTTCGATGTTTCACACTCCGTTTGCATAATGCTTGATATTACGTGGCTACATGTTGCCTGCAGCAGCCAAGGAAATAATAAATAATATTTGACAAGACTGACAATGTTTTAGGAATGGGAACGTGCCATATCGTACATGTGCCAGCTTGAAAGTCAAGATAAAATCGTTCCTTAAACATGCAGCAAGTGACTAACTCGGAGATAGTAGAAACGTGAATCGCTGACAAAAAGTTCAAGGACAGGAACAGAGGTCTGCAATAACAACGGGCTGATAAAGAGATTCAGCGCGCATTTAAAATCGGGAACACTCCCTCAGGATATGGGTCGCGAAGCCAGGGTGCTTTTATTGTCAGGAAAAGCACCCTTGATTTAGGATTCTTATCTTCCATACGCACACTCCGTGCTGGCCGCCGCGAATGTGCTATCATTCCTGTCGGGGAAGGTCACGTGCGTTGTCACACCTATATCGTGACTACCATTCGGCTACAACTAATCGCGTGTGATAGAAGCATACGCTTCCGGAAGAAAGATGATTCTCTTAAATATTGTGGAATTTAGACATGCATTGCCTTTTAGTTTATTAAAAGGCGTTAGTTCTTAATTAACGAAATTGGTGTCATCAAGAGGAGAGTGTCTATTCAAATTCTGAAAAAATTCCTGACAATTTCAGGTATCTCTAGCTGTTGTTCCGGGTATAAACCCTTATAGCGATGGTTGGATATCCGTCTGTCCATATGTAGTTTACCTCTTAGCTTCTGTAATATTTGTGCTGGAGGGTTGATATTTAGGATGGATGTTATCCAGCCGAAGCATACGCGAGGACAAATGTTTTCATCCGCTTATCTATTATGGTTTCTTATCAGTGGTTGAAAACTAAGAAACAGGAAGAAATGAGGAAATTTGGGTTTTCAGACCACTATGCTGGAAGATATTCTTTTAGTCCGGTATCCCTCGGACATGGTTCCAATTGAAGATTAAGAAATCATATTTGCTGTTTTACTCTTTATTTTTTCAAATTGATTTCTTATCGCAATGCAAAATGCCAAGAGCTTCAATTTGAGCCATTTCCGAGGGATATCGGACTAACAGAAAAGCTTCCAGCATAGGGGATTGAAAAAACAAATCTCATTGTTCTTATTCCCTTACTTTTTAACCATCAATATTAAAACATAAAGAATAAAACATAGCAAATTTGTTTCATTGTTTATTTTTCGATATTGATGGTTAAAAAATAAGGGAATATGAACAATGAGGTTTGCTTTTTCAATCCCCTATGCTGAAAACTGTTAGTCCGATATCCTTTGGACATGGTTCAAATTGAAGCTCTTGACATGTTGAATTGTGATAAGAAATCAAATTTGCTATGTTTTCTTGTTTATTTCTTGATATTGATGGTTAAAAAATAAGCGAGTAAGAACAATGATGTTTGGTTTTTCAATACCCCATGCTGCCAGCTTTTCTGTTAGTCCGATATCCCTCGGACATGGCTCAAATTGAAGCTCTTGGCATGTTAAATTGCGATAAGAAATCAAATTTGCTATGTTTTATTCTTTATTTTTCGACATTGATGGTTATAAAATATGCGAATAAGAACAATGAGATTTGTTTTTTCAATCCCCTATGCTGGAGGCTTTTCTGTTAGTCCGATATCCTTTGGTCATAGTTCAAATTGAAGATCTTGGCATGTTGAATTGCGATAAGAAATCAAATCTGCTACGTTTTATTGTTTATTTTATGATATTGATTGTTAGAAAATAAGCTAATAAGAACAGTGATGATTCGTTTTTCAATCCCATATGCTGGCAGCTTTTCTGTTAGTCCGATATCCCTCGGACACGGTTCAAATTGAAGATCTTGGCATGTCGAATTACAATAAGGAATCAAATTTCCATGTTATATTTTTCATTTTTTGATATCGATGGTTATCAATTTCAAATATGATAAATCAATGGAGCCATTGTAATTCCGCACTTTCAATATTTCATCATTTCATCAACGAAAATATTTCCAACCTTACATATTCTACTTTCACTCCACCACTCTTTGTGTTTTCGCCAAACTTTGTTTTTACAAAACCATAGAATATTCATAGGTATTTACTCTTGTCAATAGAAGCGTAGCAGGGTCGAGTTGATGGTAAATTTCGGGTGAATTTTAAATGGACTAGTTCACTATGTAGTCCATCAAACATCCAGAGAATAGAACAGGTTAGAAATAACATTTGCGATTTTCATTTCTGGAGAGTACATTTTGCGCGAATCTAATTTAGCTCTTAAATAATTAATGCTTTACGCTTGTGCGAACATGTAAGAAGGTAGAATTTTGGTGCTCGACGCGTGCAGTTAATTCTCGTTTTCCCAGAGACCCTCTGGAGCAGTGGTTATAACCCAATATGCATATGTGCACATATGCGCTTTCCCCGTTTGCCTAAGCAAAGGCCTTTTAACGTCAGCCTGCTTGTCATATTATTATTTCATTTGTCTCCAAACACAAAAACTTAAACTTAAATTTTAAATTTCAAAGAAAATTCACTGTAAAACGTTGATCCTTAAAAACACGCCTAATTCGGTGTAGTTTTGAGTTGTAACATCTTTGAGGTACGAAAAGAAATGAAGGAACAATGAACATTTTTATTGTTCAAAATCACATGCAACAAATTTCAAAAACAAATTTCAACAGACTCGTAGAAATTTCATCTTTTTTAGTTAAAAATGCAACTGAAAAATCACCATATTTCCCCTGTTTTGAGATTATTTTTGGCTGTGAAGTCCGAGATAGTTTTTGATGAATTTTCATATTCATCGAGGAAGCAAGTCTGATGTAAAAATCGTTCTTGTATGGAAATCCTAAAAAATTTATTCGCACCCACTTATTCACTTGAGTTCTCCACGTGTTCTCGGGAACCCATGAATTATAAACGACGTTGAAAGGAAGCAGTTGTTTAGGATTCGAATTTCACTGCGAGTGTCTGAAACTCTTAAAATGCATCTGGATGTGATAAGCATTTTGCGAAACGGAATGGTGCAATTGAGATTGAAACTCATGCTCGACTAGTCAAAAGTAAGATGAAAAGTGAATAAGAAATGTTCTTCACCCAGATAAAAAATTTCAGATATTTCGGGGATTTGAACCCGCTATGCGACACTATCAGTCCCTACGCAAACTAACTAATATGGTATAACACATCTGAGTTTATAATATTATGTATTAGAAAAAATGATGTATTATTAGTCTTGCAAAAGTTAGGGAATTTCTATAAGAGGCGCTTTAAATAACTATGAAGAAGATGTGGATCTCGAGACAGTGAGGGTACGTGGGTTAGCTTTCGCAGATGATAAGGCTGTTATGGCAGAGTCAATCGAAGACTTGCAAAGAATTTCAAAAATAATAAATTGGGAATTTTTCAATTGTAATCTAAAATTGTTTTATTCCTTTTATAAAAGACTATGTTAAGAATGCTACAAGATTAAAATTTATCGACCCTCGATGTTTCTCCGTGCATTCAATCAGGATGGCCGTAGTTCAGGAAAAACTTGGAAATCAGTAAACGGTCAGGGGTTTTAAGAAAACTCTTGCAAAAGTCAGGGAATTACTATAAAAGGCAATTTAAATAACTGCGAAGAAGGTGTGGATCTCGAGACCGTGAGGGTACGTGGGTTAGCTTTCGCAGATGATAAGGCTGTTATGGCAGAGTCAATCGAAGACTTGCAAAGAATGTCAAGGATAATAAATTCGAAATTTTTCAATATTAATGGCCAGAGAAAATGAAAAATTGGTCAGGGAACAGTCAAGGAATTTTGAAAAAGAATTTTTGTGGGCAACCTATTTCGATGACACATAATATAATATGTAAAACTTCCATAGATTCAGCGAGTACCGATTTTCGAACCCCAAATTTTTATTAGTTTTGATTGATGTAAAATATTTTGCAATGTAGTTGCCGTAGGGAAAAGATGTTGAATATTTTAGATAGAATTTAAATTTTGAGAGTATATAATTATACATTTATAGATTTTGTGCATGGTCTTTCGAGGGACACACGCTCCCTTTGTCTGGTCGTTCTATTTGACTTTTCTCGGTGCGGCTCCCTAAATTGTGTGTGACGTTCATATGTTCCTGGGCGTGGGGCCTCGAAGGCTTTTCTGGAAATTTCACTCTGATGTGTTTCTATCAAACCATATAATTTTTATCCCTTCGCATCACATACTCCATGCAACAGATTACAATGAGCTTTGAATTTCACTCAGATATTCGCCAAAGTTCCTATTATCCAGTTTGATTGGACGGATTGCCGACTGTGATTTATTATTTCGTTAGTCAATACTTCGAGGCCTGCTTTTGACTCCAACTGTTTATCTTTTGTTGAATACTCAGAAAAAATATTGGGTACAATTAATTTAAAGAATAGTGTTAATTAATTTTTTTCTGAAAAAAGGTATTCTCCTTTCGCTCCGCTGGGAATCGAACCACAGAACTTCCGATTGCCGGTCGGGTGCTTTCCCATTAAGCTACTAGAGAGACCGAGAGAAGAAAATTTTTTCAGAAAATACGCTCATTATTTTGCCAGGTGATAAATCAAATTTTTCAAGAAATCTGTATTATCGTCAGAGAATAACAGAAAGTTTTTAACGTCTTTTCAGACTAGATGAAGATATTAATTAAAAATTATTTTTAGTTATAATTAATTCCCCAGCGGAGCGAAAGGAGAAGATCTTTTTTCAGAAAAATATTAATTAAAAATAATTTTAATTCATATCTCCATCTAGTCTGAAAAGACGTTAAAAGTTTTCTGTTATTCTCTGACGATAATACAGATTCCTTAAAGAATAGTTTAATGTTTCTGAAAAATTAAAATAAGTTTTTAGATTTCCAGGGATCACAGTCTTTCTCCTTTTCAATTTTCAATCAAAATATGAATTCTGATTCAAAATTTTGGAATAAACATTTAAAAATACCTTATGTATGGAAGTCTGAAAAGTTCCCAGATTACATAAATCCGCATCCTAGTCTCAAATTTCAACTCGGACACTTAATCAGTATAAATTACGAAGCTACGTGGTTGTGTCTGGAAACCTTTGATCCGACGAGAAGCGTAGGTGTACGAGAATGAATCTTACACCCACCTGGTATAATTTTTTTGCAAAAGTTTTCAACTTTTTTTAATTTAATCTAACTTTAATAAAACTGTTGAATTTTCATGAAAATAATTAAATTTCCAAACACACAGTTGCATTTTTTTATTTTCACCAAGAAAATATAAAATTTCTACCCAAAGAGATGAATTTTCAACAAAGGAGTTGAGTTTTCAACCAAGAAACATTCATAACTTAACTATTTGGGATAATAAATAACCTTGAAATTGTTTACGCAAAATTCGTTTCTCACAATTGCGCAATATCATTTTATGACGTCTTCCAGTACGTTTTAGAAACTTAGCACGGACACGAACCACTTCAGTTGTAGAATGTTTTCGATGTCGGTAAGGTAGGAATCTTAATGTAGAACCTGAAAGAAACATTTGGTTTAGAAGACGTTTTTTTAGAAAATTTCAAAAGAATTCACAAAAATTTAAAATATTCCAGTGATTTTAAATAAATACAAAAGATTTCACAAGTATTTCAAAGAATTCATAAGGATTTCGAGAATTAAACAAATTGCAAAAGATTTCAAAGATTTTAAAACATTTAAAAGGTTTTAAACAATTTTAAAAGGTTTCAATAAATTTGCGAAGATTTAAAAAGATTTCAATGATTTCAAACGAATAAAAAAGATTTCACGAACAAAGATTAAAGAAAGATTTCACAAATATTTCAAAGATTTAATTAAGATTTCAAAATATTTCAGAAAGATTTCAAGGATTTCAAAGATTTTACCAAAATTCTAAAGATTTCAAATATATTAATAATTTCAAATGAATACAAAAGATTTCACAAGGATTTCAATAATTTCAAAGATTTTACCAAAATTTTAAAGATTTCAAATATTTTAATGATTTCCAATGAATACAAAAGATTTCACAAATATTTCAAAGATTTCATAAAAATTTCATAAAAATTTCATAAAGATTTCAAAGATTTCAAAACATTTCAAATATTTTAAACGATTTCAAATTTGTTTAGAAGATTTCACAAAGATTTCACAATGATTTCGAACATTTCACGAAGATGTTAAAACTTTCAGAAGATTTCAAGAAATTTAAAGATTTTAAAAAGGGTATAGTAAACCAGATTTTTAAGATTTCAGAACATTTCAAAGATTTGAAACGATTTCAGGTTTTTTTAAGAAGATTTCACAAAGATTTCAAGTTTTTTTTAGAAAATTTCAGAAAGGTTTCAAGTTCTTTTTAGAAGATTTCACAAAGATTTCAAATATTTTAATGATTTCAAATGAATACAAAAGATTTCAGAAATATTTCACAAATATTTCAAAGATTTCATCAAAAAATAAAAAGAATACAAGAATTTCAAAGATTTCAAAAAGGGTACAGTATACCAGATTTCAAAGATTTCAAAACATTTCAAAGATTTTAAATAATTTCAAAATTTTTTAGAAGATTTCGAAAGTTTTCTCAAAGATTTCAAATATTTCAACGATTTGAAACGAACACAAAAGATTTCACAAAAAAAAGATTAAGGAAATATTTCACAAATATTTCCAAGATTTCATGAAGATTTTAAAAAATTTCACAAAAATTTCAAAAGATTTTAAAGATTTCAAAAATTTCAAAGACTTTACAAAGATTTAAAGGTATTCCCAAAGATTTCACAAAGACGACTTATGTTCGCAAAAAATTAAAAATTAGTTTATGATTCTGCTTTCTTTGTAAATTATTGGCCAATAAAAAAATGAAATGTCTCATCTTTTACATGTATAACAAACGGTTATTTTTAGGTAAAAAAATAAGACCTGAAAAAACTTTATTTCTTGACCTGGAAAACCTGAAAAAGACCTTGAATTTTGTTCTTAAGAATTGCTGGACACCCTGATCTAGTTAGAAAGTACCCTTCCCAATATCTTCCTCGGTAATGAGAAAAATTACACCCTCGTTCATCAGTGGCAGCTAGCCCGTAAGAGATGTTATCTTTTGTTGAGTAGAATTCAGAGACCTTTTTTTGAAAGTGGAAAATGAAGGGGTGAATATAAGAGAGGAGAAAAATCGAGAAGAGGAAAGGTCGAGCAGTGCTTTTGCAGTCTGAATTTAATTTATTGCGAGGACTACCAGCCTTGGCTACTTTAGTAATTGCTGGATTCCTTGTCGACATGACTCTGACTAAAACGAATGCTGAAAAATATTTTTCCTCTCGAGAGCAAATTCACAAATTTTCCGGTTAGTGCAGGTTCAAAGAGAAACATTCTGTGTAGAAAGAGTCCAACCAAATATGATTTTTAACTTTCAAATCCGAAAAGTAATTTTAAATACTTAGTTTCCGGCTCGAATAACTTTGCACTTTGAATGAATTGTTTACACTCCGTGGTCGTTGGATGCGAATTTTTCATTATTTTCTCAACCTCAAAAAAATATACCTGGATATAATATTTTTACGTTCTTGTTCACTTATATATGATTCATATAGAGTAGTAGCAATAATTTAATAAAAAAAGTATTTTTTAGAAGATGGTAACTTTGGACTTCACTTAGTGAGATAATAACTAATACAAGCATTCGAACGAATTTCCGGGCGTTATTCATAAAAATTCGAGAAAAAAAATTTTCCAATGCATTTTTGGACCACCCTACTGCGCAAGTAACGCTCTGCCATCTAGTGGCGTCTCCCAGAGAATCTGTGGCTGCTGGCTGTTACCCCGTTTCACCTATTACCTGCAACGTTTCTTTCAACCAATTTTTTCGGTGTGAAGGCCTAATCATCTAGATTCTAGAAGGTCTGACTGGGTCAAATCTAAATTTGAACTCCTTAACTTTGACCCTCGATTTTTCTCCGTGCATTAAATCAGGATGGCCGTAGTTCAGGAAAAACTTGGAAATCAGGAAACAGTCAGAAGTTTTAAGAAAAATCTTGCCAAAGTCAGGGAATTTCCATAAGAGGCACTTTAAATAACTAGGAAGAAGGTGTTGATCTCGAGATAGTGAGGGTACGTGGGCTAGCTTTCGCGCCAGAAACTCGCAAAATCCATTTTTTCACTTATGGGGTTTTTTCGGGACCCTATAAAACATACTTATGGGCGTGATATTTGAAAAGTAATATTTTATTCATATTCTTTGGCTAATTGTGAAGAGAAATGTTGAGTTTCAACTCGATTCAGCTAGTATTGAGGATTCTGAATGAAATTTACAAAAACGTATTTTTTTCTTATGGGAAATACGTGTTAAACTTCATGGGGCTTGCACCACCTCCAAATATCATTTTTTTTTAAATGGATTTATTTTTATGTGGATTCGAACAAGTTTCCGGGCGTTATTAATCAGGAAACAATCAGGGATTTTAAGAAAAATCTGTCAAAAGTCAGGGAATTTCTACAAGAGGCACTTTAAATAACTAGGAAGAAGCTGTGGATCTCGAGACAGTGAGGGTACGTGGGTTAGCTTTCGCAGATGATAAGGCTGTTATGGCAAAGTCAATCGAAGACTTTCAAAGAATGTCAAGGATAATAAATTCGAAATTTTTCAATTTTAATCTAAAATTTTGTTATTCCTTTTATAACCTCTAAATACGTATCATTTCAAAAAAATGGATTTATTTTTGTGTGCATTCGAACAAATTCCCGGGCGTTATTTATAAAAATTGAGATGATCAAGTTGACCATCTTGTCAGCATTAATGTAGTTTTCGTTTGAATAATTTTTGGAATCTCAAAAATTCCTGCATGATCCAAACATCATAAACGTCTGTACGCTTACCTTCACGTAGGAGTACCTACAGCCTGAGTATGTTTTCAATACATGAGTATGCATGTAACAATCTATGTTTATCTACGTTTATATTCCCTTGTGCCTCTGGCCTGACTCTTCGTTATACATAATTATGTCTACATAATATAATGGCGTTGCTTCGAGCCAGGGATCTTGTACACAATTGTGCATAGAGGAATTATTCTGCCAGACAGGGGAAATGAGGTGATTTTTCACATAAATAATGGAATAATTGGAGAATAAATTCCTTTTTAATATATTGCGATTTCAACAAAACACTTGAATTGTCAAAATAGAAAATACTGTGTAAAAAACGTTGTAGGTAATACGTGAACCGGGTTACCCGTTACCTGCAACGTTTCTTAAACCCAGTTTTTTCTGTGAACCCAAAAATATGAATTTTCCACCAAAGAATAATATTTTCTTTCCAAAAAGATGAATTTTCTACCAAAAGGATAAATTTTCTACGAAAAAGACGAAATTTCACCAAAATACATGAATTTTCAAACAAATAGTTGAGTTTTTAACTAAAAAATATTAATTTTCAATTAAGTTTTGGCGAATACTTTAACTACGTAAATCTCAAAAAACACTTCCAGAGCAAAAAAAAAGTAAAAAATTTTCTAAAACATTTCTTGTTGAACCTATTAAGTTCAAGTAACTCAGAGTTCTGTACAGAAAAGAATGCACTAGAAAAAAAATTGATGAGAATAAGGAATAAAAATCTATCTGCTGATAAAAAAGTCAAATATGAGCATTCTTCAATTTTGTTGTTTATCTATTTTTAAATTTTTGATCTTCTAGAATTTTTTCTGATGAATTTTTATCACTACAAAGTTCTAAAATTGTAAATTTAAAGCTCGGAATATTCTCGAGAGAGTTCAAAATAAATGATAGAAAACGCAAATTGACGTTTTATAAATTCGAATTGAATATTAGGATTTAAGTGAATTTAAATCTTACCAACAAAAATTAAATTACAGTTTATTAAAATTAGTTCGAGGCGAATTAATATCACTGAATTTAAGTGCACTTCGTTACCTCAAAAGTTCATGCAAACTGAATTGATCTAAATTTATTCAGATTCTTGAATTTTTTAGAACATCCAGTCTGGTTCTCGAAATAATAATCTTCCTTTAAAATTACCTTATTGACATTTCAGTTGTATTGTCCGATCGTCTCAAAGAAAGACAATTTTCAAAATCGAAAAATCAATTTTTCGAAAATGTAGAATTCTAGAGAATAAGGAAATGAAACTTTTTCCTGCTAGATTTTTTTTGCCAAAAGTTTATTTTTAATAATAAAAACGAAATATTATTGGTTCATATTTGTAAGACGTATTAAAAATACTCTAGCGATGCCTAGGAAATAATGAAAAAGTTAACAATCGCATATTTTGTTTAATAATATTCAATTGCAAAATGAAGTTAATCGATAATTGTGTTTTCTTGGTTTCGCCGATAAAAAGTATCTAGGTAACTTCGACTTTCAAAGAACTTCCAGTGAGCGATTTTTTCAGCAATGTTGAATGAAGTTTTGTGGAAAATCTCATATCGAATCGTTTACAAATTACTGAGATATTCAGATATGGAAAAAGTACTCGACGTCTGCCCGCGCAGACTACTTTTTCCAAATCTGAATATCTCAGTAAATTTTCAACGATTCGATATTGTAAATAAGATTTATTGTAAATAAGATTTTTTTTAAATTGGAAATGGTTTCGTCCCAGGCTGACTCACTGGACTCGTCAGTAGCCAATGATATTTAGGAAACACTTCCTTAATTTAGGGAAATTTATTTTTCACTTAGTTAAATTTGTTTTCTCAATTTATGATAAAATATAAGAAATCGTTTGTTGTTCACCCTTGGGCAGAAATACTTGGGATATCACGTAGCACTTTAACCTGCGGTTTCTTAAAGTCAGAATAATATCGAGAGCACGGCGCCCTAATTCCCAACTGTATTATTAAAAGCAGCCCTCGCGCGCCGCCACTCAATCCTGCATTTTGAAAGTGTCGCAATTATTCCAGCCCCAATTACCATACCAAATACAAATGCAAATGCAAATTCGTGTGTATCGCTTTGCGAGCCGGCATCTCTTTAGGGTTGCTTATTAGCTCGGTTAGGGGCGCTCCGAGGGTACGGTGACATGTGACGCCCTTGTAGGGCGCCAACTCTCTCACCCCTTCACAAAGAATCGTGAATAAGGGTTGTTTTGTAGTTTGAGTGGACTTGGACTTGGATTGAGCGAAGATTTGATTGCCTCCAGAGCAACTAGAGATGAAACCTTAATTCAGTCGATTGAAATTGGACTGCTTGTGATCACTGAACCGATTTTGAATAGCTACTTTCCCAACCTTTTTTAAACGGTTCCCTCATTCAACCGGCACAACTGCTGTTACGTTCGAGTCAAGTGAATCCTCAGATTCTTGCCATTCTTGCGAGTACAATTCATCTTTTTTTATTGACTTGAAATTTGTTAAGGTTTGATTTACAAAAGGTTTTTAGGGGGTTAAAGCGAGTGTCATCTGCGAAAGCTAACCCACGTACCTTCACTGTTTCGAGATCAAGACCTTCTTCGTCGAAGAGGGCCATTCTTAGACACTTATCCATAAGTATGATAATTTATGTATAAGTGTCTAAGAATAGCCCTCTTCGACGAAGAAGGTGTAGATCTCGAAACAATGAAGGTCCGTGGGTTAGCTGTCGCAGATGAGAAGATTGTTGTGGCAGAATCAATCGAGGACTTGCAAAGAATGTTGAATAAAATTAATACAAGCAGGAAGAACATGGCCCTCAAAATTAACGTAAATAAAACAAAAATCATGGCGACTTGACCGTTAAACCGGGAGGTGACCGGGAATTTAATTAAAAAGCCGGGAATTTACTTCTGATCGCAGATCGCAGAAGAATTTAGAAGAATCCCTGTTCCAAGTCAGAATTTGTCAGAATTTGAAAGTTCTCTCTTCCAAATTTTAGATAAAGAAAGTACTTCAAGTAGTTTTTAAAGTAGAAGTAGTATTTCAAAGAAGAAATATTGCTGAATTATAATAGAAAGTTTTGTTACATTGTTCGTTGCGAATTCATATTTCTTTAGTTACAAATTCAATTAAAAGTTAAACTCTTTTGTTAAAAATTATTTTTTTGTCTGAAGAATCATAATTTTAATTGAAAATTAATCTCTGGTTGAAAATGTAACTACTTTGTTGAAAATAAATTTTTTTAACTAAAAATTTAACTATTTTAGTAGAAAATTTAACTATTTTGTTGAAAATCCGTTTTTTTTTCTTTTTGTTAAGAATTCGATTTTTAACAGAAAATTTAACAATTCTATTTTTGGTTGGAAATGTATCTTTTTGGATGAAAATTCAACTATTTGGTTGAAAATTGATATTTTTTATTTAGAAGTTAAACTAGTTTTTTGAAAATGTATGTACTTTGTGAAAAACTCGCCTTCTTTTGTAAAAAATTCATCTTTATGAATAAATTGAATAAATTAATCAATTAATTATAAATTAAAGTCGAAATTAAATACGAAAGTTTTAGTTTTATTCAAAAACAAATTTTTCTTAAAATAATTTTTAAATGCAATGTAAATGTTATAAAATTTTAACTATTATTAAAAAAATATATTTGAAAATTCATCAGTTTGGTTGAAAATTAATTCCTTCAACTAAAAATTTGAATGTCCATTTTTGGTTGAAAATTGATCTTTTCTTGTCCAAAATTCAACAATTTGGATGAAAATTTGTCTTTTTTCATTGAAAATTCGACTATTTCGTTTAAAATGCACATATTTTGTTAAAAATCGATTTTTTTGTAGAAAATTATCTTTTTCTTTGCAAGTTAATCTTCTTATTTAAAAACTTTTCTTTTCGGTTAAAAATTGAAGTATTCCAGTTAAATATTTATTACTCTTTTGTTGAAAATTAATTTTTCTGGTTGAAGATTCATCATTTTAATTAAAAATTCATTTATTTGGTTGAAATATGAGATATTTATTGATTATTATTCCAGTTGGATATTTCATAATTTTATATAAAAATTCACCTCTTCAGTTAAACATTAATTTTTTGACTAAAAATTTAATTATTAAATTTTTGGTTGAAAAATGATCTTTTTTAGTTGAAAATTCAATTGCAGTTAAAGATTTACAATTTTAGTTGAAAATTCATCACTTTGTTTGAAAATGCAAGTATTTTTTTGAAAGTTAGTTTTTTTTGGGGAAAATAATTTTTTTAACTGAAAATTTAACTTATTCCAATTGAACATTCCATAGTTTCAGTTGAAAATTCATCTGTTTGGTAGAAAATTAATTTTTTAAACTTAAAATATAATTATTTCAGTTTTGGTGAAAAATTTATATTTTTTAGTACACATTAATTTTGTTGTTGAAAATTCATTGTTTTAGTTGAAAACTCATCTTTTTTATTTAAAATTCAACTGTTCCAGTTGAATATTCATCATTTTGGTTGAAAATTCATCACTCAGGATGAAAATTGAACTACTTTCTTGAAAATCCGTTATTTTTTGTTGAAAATTAATTTTTTCAACTAAAAGTTTAACTATTCCATTTTTTTAAAATTGATATTTTTAGTAAAAAATTTAAATATTTGTTTCAAAATTAATAAATTTTGCAATTTTTTTTTTTTTTTGTTAAAGGATGTTTGGAATGAAAGTCATGAATGACCGGGAAAATTGAAAAAATTGACCGGGAAAAGTCGGGAAATGACCGGGATTTTTTTTTGTTATTAAAACGGCCACCCTGGTTTTATAAAATTTTGAATTTCGAAAAGTGTGAAAATTCTGGATCTAGAAATAATATGTTTTTTTCCTTCAAAAAGGGTTTCTGTAGATTTACCTAGACACTAATCCTAATTTTAAAAGATTTACAACTTCCTAGGAATAACAGGGAATTAGAAAATTATGAATTTCGGGTTTGGGAAAAATACCAATTTTGATATTTTAGCCTATAAAGCACTCTGACTCAGAAAATTGAGTTTTTTCTTCAAACAGTGTTTCTTTAGATTTGCCCAGTTACTACTCTCATGTCAGGAAGATTTATGACTTACTAGGAACAACAGAGAATGTTTGAGAAAGTATTGAATTTCGAGTTTGAGGGGAAAACCAATTTTCATATGTTAACTTACAATATTAATATGTTACAAGATTTCAGTAAAAAAAAAAATTATTAGCGCAGATATTCAATAGAGAAGTCCTTCTACTTCCCTTAATTTTAGTAAAACTGTTATTTTTTTAATTTTTTAAATTTTATTAACTGTTTTTTAATGAACAGCAGCTAACTCTGAAATTCTTTAATAAGTACAACACAATGACTCTTTTTAAAAAAATTTTTCATTTTTTGTTTCAGGTGAGTTTCCTTTGAGGTCAAACATATACGATATACTTGTAAGCCGAAAATTGTAAATTTACTGAAAACAAGAGAGATTATAAAATTTTTAAAGCTATAGCTCTTCTAATTTCATTATTCGTCCTGATTCACGAGTATCGTTTCAGACTGTTCGCGGAATCCATTCGTCTCTTTACGACTGCAATTTCAATATCCGTCACTCCGTATAGCGTGATATTAGCATAAAAATCTACTAATCCGTGGCGATTTCCGAAATGGCTCTGAAAAACTTCCCACCAAACGATTCGAAATTTATTAGTCGTGACGTGGGTGCCCTATAGTATAGGCGAAAGCTATTGGTTGAGGGGACAGAGACAAAAAGGCGGAGGAAGAGAAGAGTTTCATCCTTATTCTGTACATCATAAATAGCCCATTCGGATCCGTAGATCGTATTCTCGTAGATAAGGGAGAGTTCCTTTTCAAGAGGGTGCGTAGGACACAGTGGAATATAAGCATTTTATTACCCGCGGGACATGAGACGTACGCACAGTAATTTCGATAGTGATCGGTACGGCGTGTGACGATTCTTTTTCCGATTCCATTCTTCCTTGCTCTCCCTTTTACCTCTCTTGTACTCGCATTCCACTTTATTGCATAGGTCTTTATCGGTATATAGATCCACTGCACATCGCATTTCCATAATCAATGTCAGTGCCAATCGGAAACATTACACGCTCTTCGGATATACATATTTACACTATTCGATAAAAAATAGATTGAAGTATCACTGCAAGCAGAAGGAAGGGAATGGATTACTCCTTCATCCTCCTCTAAAACCTTTAATACATTCTCTTGCGAGCTTCCTTTATCTTCAATTCCTCTCCTGTATCCTTCCTTAGATGCTTCCATGTTACCTCCAATTCACAGATTCTGCACCTTCTGTTCTCTTTCTTTTGCCAATACTCCATTCTTTGTCATCTCGCCATATATCTGCTCCTTAGCCTAATACCCTCCATACCAGCGTATCAAACAACCACATACTCCTTCTCTAATCTTTCCCATCCTTTAACCTTCTTTTTACTATTCCCTATATCTGTTTCATTACTCGTGACATTTGTCTTATCCTTTCCGTTCCCTTTTTTCCTTCCTCCTCCTTTTATACACCGTATTATCTTTCTCTTTTCTACATATAGATTCAACTTTTTCCCATCTAAGTATTTCTTCAAGGCTGCAATTAAGCCGGCCATACTTTCTTCATCCTCTGTTATCACCACTATATCATCCCCTGCCAGTTATACCTTTTCTTTCGCTATCCTAACTCCTCCCCATCCTTTTTTCCTCTTCCTACTTGCTCTGCTACTCTTATCCTGATTTTCGTCTCTCTAAAAATTTACGACACTCTTCATTAAACCCTCATTTATTTCCCTTTTCATCATAACTGTTTCTATCTCATTCCCCGATTCTCCTTCTTAATCCTTTCACCCAATTAATTCAGAACATATATGTTTTCAATCACTCCCATTCCTTTCCTAAACCCTCTCTGATTCCTTGGCTCTATCTTCTTTTCCTTAACTTCTTTCTTTAACCTCTCCAATAAAATAGTTACATGTAACCTAACTATTGGCATTAGTGTCACTTCCCTATAATCTTTAACCTCCTCTCCTTTTTTTTCACTACTCTATTACTATTTTTCAGTACTCTATTGCATATTATCCATGCCCATGCCTTTAGTTCTTTCCTCCTATATTTTCAGGCTTCATTCGTAACCTCGTCTGTACCAGGTGCCTTTTCCATCTTTCATTACTCCTAACACCTTGAGAATTTCTTCTCTTGTTATGTCCTCTTTCTTGTGACTTTCCCTTCGCTCTTTTGCCCCTTTCCTAACTTTTTTACCTACCCCTCCCAGCAAATTCATAAAATATTTTTTGCATCCTACCATCTCAATATCCTATATTCTTGTCCTTCTTCTCCCTCTATTGACTACCTGCAAAACCTTTTCTTCCGTCGCCTCTTCCATCTTTCATTACTCCTAACACCTTGATCATTTCTTCTCATGTTCTGTCCTCTTTCTCGTCTCTTTCCCTTCTCTCTTCTGCTCCTTTCCTAACATTCTCATCTACACTTCCTAGCAAATTCATAAAATATCTTTTCCATCCTACCATCTCAATATCCTAGTATATTCTTGTTCTTTTTCTCCCTCTATTGACTACCTTCAAAACCTCTACTTCCACCCTATCCTCCGCCTCTCTTTTAAACCTTTTATTTTCCTCCTCTTTTTTATGACATATCTTAGTATACTCCTTTTTTCTCCCGTTTTCTCCTGTGCTCTCCACTACTTTTCCCTTTTCCTATTTTATTAATTCCTCTTTCACTTTCTTCTTCTCTTTACATTCCTCATCTTATTCCCTCCTATTCCTTTATGGGAGATGAACATATTGTATACCATGATATCAAAAATAGTTAACCCCTCGATGTAATGTTTAAAAAATTGCATGGCACTATTTTGCTACTATTTTTCAAAATGTATGCTATTATTGACACCATTTTGAATTTCTCAAATGAGTCCGAGGCCTGCATCCCCAAAATACGATCTGAAAGGGACCGGGATGTTCAAGCTCTTTTTAGTGAAAGATCAAGGTCATTCTTGAAGTAACTTTCAACGAGGAACTCAATAGTGACCTTTATTTTGATCTTGACGATGACCAAGGTTTTTTCAAGGTCAGCTTTTGTTGTTGTTTGGAAACCCCCTTTTTTACATCGGCAATCCATAGAGCGGCAAATTTTACGTTGAAATATGTACCCAGGTCATACATAGGTACATTGTAACCTTGAAGGTCACTCTAAGGTCATTTAAACTTCAACAAGATCTGCATAACTCTGGGAGTAGAAGCTTTTCAAGTTTTTTCGTAACGAGCAAAGTTACTAACTTTAACAAGGCGTATTCAGTAGTGATCTTAAGCATGACCTTGACGATGTTCTTCAAGGTCATTTCGATGTCAATTTCTTCTCATTGGAAACCCCCTGTTTTACATCGGCAATCGATAGAGCGGGAAATTTTACGTTGAAATTTTACGTTGAAATATGTACCCAGATCATACATAGGTACATTGTAACCTGGAAGGTCACTCTAAGGTCATTTAAACTTTAACAAGGTCTGCATACCACTGGGAATGGAAGTTTTTCAAATTTTTTTCGTAACGAGCAAAGTTACTAACTTTAACAAGGCGTATTCAGTAGTGACCTTAAGCATGACCTTGACGATGTTCTTCAAGGTCATTTCGATGTCAATTTCTTCTCATTGGAAACCCCCTGTTTTACATCGGCAATCGATAGAGCGGGAAATTTTACGTTGAAATTTTACGTTGAAATATATACCCAGGTCATACATAGGTACATTGTAACCTGGAAGGTCACTCTAAGGTCATTTAAACTTTAACAAGGTCTGCATACCACTGGGAATAGAAGTTTTTCAAATTTTTTTCGTAACGAGCAAAGTTACTAACTTTAACAAGGCGTATTCAGTAGTGACCTTAAGCATGACCTTGACGATGTCCTTCAAGGTCATTTCATGGTCAATTTTGTCGCATTGGAAATCCACTTTCAAGGTTACAATGTACCTATGTATGATCTGGGTACATATTTGAACGTAAAATTTCCCGCTCTATCGATAGTCGATGTAAAAAAGGGGGTTTCCAGTCAAGAAAAATAAGTTGACCTTGAAAAAGCCTTGGTCATCGTCAAGATCAAAATAAAGGTCACCATTGAATTCCTCGTTGAAAGTTACTTCAAGAATGACCTTGACCTCCCTGAAAAATATCTTATCAGAGGAAATATTCAGTCGTCCCGGGACTTTTGTGACACCTGGTATACTTATATCTAATTAAATAAGTGAAGAAGTTTTCATTATGTAACTTATACAAGTATATGAAAGTACATTGTTATAAGTAAGAAATTAATCAATTTTATTAACTTTTATTATTAATAATCAACTATACCAGAGGGAAGAGGACCCACATATCAGAAGCATAGTGTGGTCGTGCGGTCTCTATGAGCTTTCAATTGATATCACTCACCAATTACACGTAGGACCACACGTCCACCTGCCTCGGCGAAATCACAACCAAAACTAAAGCTACTAACAATGGCAGCAGGACCACGGTGCGGTCTCTGAGGCCGCACGGCCACACTCAAAGGTTAAACGTCGAGAGCCGCCTCTAAAATTTGTTGTTTAAGTCTAAAAAAATGTAGAGAAATATTTTTTCACCAAATAACACAAAATAAGAGCCTAAGACTTCAAAAAATCGGAAGTTTTCTTTTTTTTGGACTACCCTACTCTTCTTATCCTCCTTCACGTTGCTTTATGCATTAGGTTCAATTTGTCAAATTGCAGATAATTTCTCGGAATTCTGTACGAAGTGAAATTGGATATCTTGTCGTTAGCAAAATGTACTTTGATGTGAGGAATACTGAAAGAGCAACAAATGTTAGTCAGCAAGCTGGGACGGTATGTCGAATAGCGAAGGCTAAACCTTTTAACTCGATGAAATGCGACTGTACCCTGAAATTCGATTCAGTGTAAAACTGTCATCGATATTCTTCCGTGTGACATTTTGAATTTAAAACTCGGAACTTTCATTAAGCTAATAGCAATGCGATTCGAAAACTTCTGTAAAAATAAGGCCAGTAGATCAAAATAATGATTAATCTCTTTGAGAAAGAGTAATTTGCATTCTTCAAAGTGTTTGATAGTTTTCTTTGAAATACTAATTAAATTTTTCTTGCAGCAATTAGTCACACGGTGGATATAAAGTTTCTTGTAGTAGTAAGGAGCAAATTGCCCCTTACTGCTTCTTATGATATTCAGCCTTTGTTCCTTTTCCATAATTGGCATATTAGCTTCCCAAAGAGCAAGACATCAAGCTTCAAAATACCCTATACTTTTTCATTCTTTACTATTGCTTTAAAGGGATGATTCAACTTCTTCTTGTCTTTATTTCTGATGTTAGAATTTTTTTTTTCTTTCAAAGTCCGAATTTATACGAATTAATTTTTTTGGTTAATAAAAAAGTAATATGATTGAGTGCTTGATCACTCTTGAAATGTGGTATAGAAGCCTTCGTGAAATATTTGAAATCTTTGTCAACCCTTTGAAATATTTGCGAACGCCTGGAAATATTTCTGGTATCTTTAAAAGTTTCGGAAATATTTGTGATATTTTAGAAATCTTTGTGAAATCATTTTAATCTTTGCGAAGTATTTTGAAATCCTTAAAATCTTTTGAAATTTGGGAAATCTTTGTGAAATCTATTGAAATCTTTGTAAAATCTAATCAGATCTTCGGAAATCTTCTAAAATTTTTGAAATCTTTCGAAAATTTTGTGAAATCTATTACAATATTTTAAAATCTTTCTCAAATCTTTGAAATATTTGTGAAGTCATTGAAATACTTTGAAATGCTTGTGAAATTCATTCAAATCTTTTGAGATTTTTGTGAAATATTTTTAATTTTTTGAAATCTTTACAAAATTTTAAAATCTTTGTGAAATATTTTGAAAGCTTTGTGAAATCATTGAAATCCTTTGAAATCTTTGTCAAATTTAATCAAAACTTTTGAGATTTTTGTGAAATATTTTAAATTTTTTGAAATCTTTAAACAAATTTTTAATCTTTGTGGAATATTTTGAAAGCTTTGTGAAATCATTGAAATCCTTTGAAATATTTTTGAAATTTATTCAAAACTTTTGAGATTTTTGTGAAATATTTGAAATTCTTGTGAAATCCATTCAAATCTTTTAAGATTTTTGTGAAATATTTGAAATTTTTGAAATCGTTAGGATTATAAGAAAGCTTTGAAATGTTTTTGTAATCTTTTGAAATTTTTGTGAAATTCTTTGAAATCTTTTTAATTTTTGGGATATCTTTTAATTCTTTGAATCCCTTGTGAAATCTTCGAAATCTTTATGAAATTTTTGAGAAATATTTGGAAATTTTTACAATTTACTCAAATATTTAAAACATTGTTAATCTTCTGGAATTTTGGAAATCTTTAAAATATTTTTGAAATCCTTGAAATCTTTGTAAAATCTATTGAAATCTTTCAAAAATTTGTGCAATCATTGAAATTTGTTGAAATTTTTATGAAATCTATTTAAATCTTTGAACTTTTTGAAATCCTTTGAAATCTTTGAAATTCTTCGGAAATCTTTAAAAATGTTGGGTTATCTTTGAAACATTTGAAACCTTTGTAAAATGTCTAAAATCTTTGTGAAATTTTCGCAAAATATTTAGAAATCTTTCAAATCTATTCAAATCTTTAGAAATCTCTTGGTATATTTGAAATGTTTAAAATATTTGTGAGATCCTTGACATTTTTTGAATTTTTTTTTGAAATTTAGAAATATTTGTGAAATCTTTAAAATTTTTGAAATTGTTCAAAATCTTTGCGAAATGTTTTGAAAAGGTTGTGAAATTTTTGGAATATCTTTGAAATTTTTTTGAAATGTTTAAAATAATTTTAATCTTTGCAAAACCTATTCAAATCTATAGAAATCTTTTCAAATCTTTGAAATATTTGTAAAATCATTAAAATCTTTTGAAATCTTTTGTGAAAAATTTGCGAAATCTATTGAAACGGCGGTGAAATTTGTTAAAACCTTTACAATTTTTGTGATATCTTTGAAGTATTTGAAATCTTTGTGAAACCTTGAAAAAATGCGAAATCCTTGAAATTTTTCTAAATCTTTGTAAAATTTTTGGAAACCTTTTACATTTTTGGAAATCTTTTTAATGTTTGTCAAATTGTTTGAAAGCTTTGAAATATTAGTGAAATCATTGAAATATGTTGAAATATTTTGAAATCTTTGTGAAATCTTTAAAATCTTTGAAAGTGTTTGAAATCTTTAGGGAATCATTTGAAATGGTTGTGAAATCTTTCGAAATCTTCTGAATTTTAGGGATATCATTAAAATATTTGAAACTTTTGAAATCTTTGTGAAATATTTTTGAGATTTAAAAAATATTTGAAATCTTCTAAATCTTTTAAATTTTTGGAAATCTTTTTAATCTTTTAAAATTTTTGTAAAAAAATTGTGGAAAAAATCTTTTGAATCTATTGAAATCTGTAAAGCCTTTAGGAAATCTATTAAAATCGTTTGAAATCTTGAAATGTTTGTGGAATCTTTTCAATGTTTGTCAAATTGTTTGAAATCTTTAAAAAATTTTGAAATCATTGAAATTTGTTGAAATATTTTGAAATTTTTAAAATCTTTGAAAGCGTTTGAAATATTGAGGGAATCTTTTGAAATGGTTATGAAATTTGTTGAATAAACAAAAATTTTCAAGATTTAAAAAACTTCCAAAAATGTAAAAGATTTCACAAAGATTTCCAAAAATTTTAAAGATTTCTAAAAATTTATGTGTCATAATCGCGACGCTGTCAGATGACACGCCCAGTTTCATGATTAATACTTTTAGGGGTGTTACGGGCAGTCGTACGGACATTTTTCTCAGTGACTTCCACTGTTTTTTTTTCGATTCGCGAAAACAATCGGAAACTGAAATTAAAGAAACCAGCAGTCTACTGTTTTTTCTCGAAACCAAAAGATTTCAAATATTTCAAGGATTTCACAAATATTTCAAAAGATGTCAATAGGTATTACAAATTTCACAACAATTTTCAAGATTTAAAAAACTTTCAAAAATGTAAAAGATTTCCAAAAATTTAAAAGATTTTACCAAGATTTCCAGAAACGTATGTGTCATAATCGCGAAACCGTCAGATGACACGCCCAGTTTCATGATTAATACTTTTAGGGGTGTTAGGGGCAGTCGTACGGACATTTTTCTCAGTGACTTCCCCTGTTTTTTTATTTTATTTTTTTTATTCGCGAAAACAATCGTACACTGAAATTAAAGAAACCAGCAAGTCTTTTTTTCGAAGCCGGCATTTTACACCTCTTTGTCGTAGGACTGGTGGAGAGAAAAAGGGGTTCGGGCTCGGTTGTTCCCTGGGGGTGTTTCCGCGGCAAAGGAGCGATGTACAGAGATATCTCGATCGTGTCGAGGACCGTGGAAAATCCGCCCTTTGCAAGCCGATGTGCTGACTATGAAGCGTGGCTGATTCGTCGAATGAATAAAGTTGTCCGGTGGCTGTGTCGCACCGAAAAGGGAGACCGCATAAAAAAAAGTGCGCATACGGGAGAGCAAGCCGGATAACTGGATTGAAATCACGAAAGATCAAAAGACTCGTATCGTATCGTATGGGATGGGATGGGAGCCAATCAGGCGCCGGATAGATAACCGGATTCGCGTGGTTCCATATGCGCTTATCAGTTATCACGACATATACATCGGGTACCAATCGTAATGCGCGGACCGTTGTGATTTAGGATTTAGGACATTCCACGCCCTCACCGACTATTCTTCCGTACTTTTAAAGAAAGGCTTTATCTTTTTTTTTAATAATTTTTTTCTGAAAAAAGATCTCCTTTCGCTCCGCTGGGAAACGAACCACGGAACTACCGATTTCCAGTCAGGTGCTTTCCCATTAAGCTACTAGAGAGATCGAGAGAAGAAACTTTTTTCAGAAATACACGCATTATTTTGCTAGATGGTACAAATAAAATTCTTCAAGGAATCTGTATTATCATTAGAGAATAACAGAAAATATTTAACGTCTTTTCAGACTAGATGGAGCTATGAAAGAAAAATGCGTGTATTTCTGAAAAAAGTTTCTTCTCTCGATCTCTCTAGTAGCTTAATGGGAAAGCATCTGACCGGAAATCAGTAGTTCTGTAGTTCGTTTCCCAGCGGAGCGAAAGGAGAAGAACTTTTTTCAGAAAAAAATTATTTAAAATAATTTTTCTTTTATAGCTCCATCTAGTCTGAAAAGATGTTAAATATTTTCTGTTATTCTCTAATGATAATACAGATTCATTGATATCTTTTTTTAAATTGAAAATTAGTTTTTTTTATACCACCAGGGTGGCTACTAATATGGAAAACTGGGAAATATTAAAAATATTTCACAAAGATTTCAGATTCTAGAAGATTTCAAAGATTTCATAATATTTCTAAATATTTCAGAACATTTCACAGATTTTAAAGATTCCAATAGATTTTAATAGATTTTAAAAAGGTTTCACAACTTTAAAGATTTCATAAAGATTAAGAAAACGTCCAAAAATGTAAAATATTTCACAAAGATTACAAAAAATATAAGAGATTTTCAATGATTTCAAGAAATTTCAAAATATTTCACGAAATTTTTAAAAAATTTAAAAGATTTCCAAAAATTAAAAAGGTTTCACAAGGATTTCCAAACATTTAAAAGATTTTACAAAGATTTCCAAAAATTTCAAAAGATTGCACAAATATTTCATAAACATTGCAAATAATCCCAAAAATGTAAAAGATTTCACAAATATTTCATGAAATTGCACAGACATTTTAAAAGATTTTGCAACAATTTCAAAGATTCCAAAAACCAAAAGATTTCAAGGATTTCACAAATATTTCAAAAGATGTCAATAGGTCTTAAAAATGTCACAAAAACTTTCAAGATTAAAAAAGAAATTCCAAAATCGTAAAAGATTTCACAGAGAATTCAAAAAATTTCAAAAGATTTCACAAATATTTCAAAATATTTCACAAAGATTCAAAAAAATTTCACAGACATTTTAAAAGATTTTCTACAAATTTTCAAATATTGTTCAATTCCTTGGGATTAAAAAAATCCTAAAATCTTACAAATCCTTGAAATTTACAAAATCCCTTAAATATTTTGAAATCCCGCACATCTTAAAATCTTCAATATGCTTTAAAATTTCTTTTAAAATGTTTAAATCTTTTAAATCTAATTTCCCTGAAGTCCCTCGAAATTTTTTAAATTCTTGAAATTTCTTGGAGATCTATATTATAATATTTGAAATACTCTGAAATCTCATAAAATCTGATAAATTCCTTTCAAATTCCTTGAAATCTCTGAAAAACTCTGTAATTTTTTAACTAAAATATTGTAAAATTCTTTGAAATCCCTTAAAATGTTGTAAATATCAATTCCTTGAAATCTTCGCAATCTTTCAAATCTCTTGAAATTTTCGATAATCCGAAGAAATTCATTTGAAATCTCAGGATATTGCACGGATTCTTTTAAAATACACTATAAAAATCTTCTGAAATTTCGTATAGCATCTTGAAATCTTTATTATCTTTTAAAATGCATTAAAAAATGTTTAAATCTTTGAAATCCTCTGAGACCCCATAAAATCACTTGAATTCTGTAGGAATCCCGTGAAATATTTTGAAATGCCTTAAATTAGCTTAAAATTTGTAATATATCTTAAAATTTTGAAAACCTTGAAATCTTCTGAAATAAAATAAAACTTTTTAGAATCTCTTAAAATCACTTGAAATCTTTTAAATTCTCTGAAATCCATCGGAGTCTTTTTAAATACTCTCAAAGGTTTGAAACCCCTTATAAAATCCTTTCAAACCTCTGAAATCAGTTAAAATTCGTTAAATCCCTTGAAATCTTTTTCAAATCTTCATTTTTGAGATGGCGGATATTATTTTAGCCAATTTAGCGGAGAAGTTTGAATTTGAAAAAATAGTGGCGTTAGTGTCTTTTTTTCGAAAATATTAGCATCATTAAAACAAAGTGTCAAAAAGTGTCAATAGTGGCGTGTCGAGGTCTGTTAGCATCAAAGGTAAAAATGACTTGATAAATTTGCTCTCATATTTATCACCCTCAAACAGTAAAGTTTTATTTTGTACAAGATTTATTTGACTTGAAAACGAACCCCCAAAAATTAGTTATCGAGTTTTGACTGCCTGCACTAAAATACTCTTTGATTGGGCATTGCTGGCAATGTTTATTTTTCTAATAACGAGCGAGGAGTAAAGTAAAAATTGATGTATCCACATGGGTGACATTTGGATGTCACGTTTTAACTAACGAAAATAATGACGTTACACACGTTTGCGTGTGATGGTTCGTTAGGCTCACACAGTACCAGAGTACCAGGTGTTGAGCACGTATGTAAATACACGAACTGCATGTCATTCGAGAGGTCTCCTTCCCAACGAGCGGTTGTCAACGGAAGCGATCTAATTTAAAATTTATGTGTCATAATCGCGACACCGTCAGATGACACGCCCAGTTTCATGATTAATACTTTTAGGGGTGTTACGGGCAGT
>CAKNYM010050776.1:168890-183474 GCA_932195095.1 Andricus curvator | reverse complement strand
CATGATTAATACTTTTAGGGGTGTTACGGGCAGTCGTACGGACATCATTCTCAAAGGCGTACCGGGTGCACCGGGTCCAACTCTCAACCGATTTTTCTTCGCGATTATTTTTCCTCTTTCAAAATATATGGATTACGTGCTGACAACTTGCAGTGCATGGTATGGCGGGTGCTGGGTATGACGTATGACTCGGAACATTAACGTAATGGAATTTTGATCGAGTGACAACTGCTGAGAACCATGACAAGACTTTTTCTCTTTCGAGGTCATTTTAGCCTTCATGTATGAAAGTGATTTAATTTTTGTACTAATATGGACCTGGGATCTCACAGACCGCTGTATATATTTAGAGGGTGTCTACCCTACCTGGAAAAGCTGGAATTGTCAGGGAACTTTTATATACCTGGAAAAACCTGAAAATGTCAGGGAATTTATTTTAAAGCCAGGGAATTTTTTCGAGATCGTAATTACTTTTTTTTTAATTGCAATATAAAAGTGAATAAGAATTGTTCTTTATTTGCGAAAGTAGCTTTATATGACTGTATTTAACTATTTTGCTGAAAATTCTTTTTGGTTTTATTCAAATGTTTTTAATTATATATTAAAGTCTTGTTTGGTTGAAATATCAACTACTACATCTTTCCTTCATAATTCATCCTTTTGGGAATGAAAGTTTTATTACGTAGTTGAAAGTTAATCTCCTTTGGTAAACATTTTACTTGTTTGTTTATGATTCATCATTTTAATCGAAAACTCATCACTTTGGTTGAAAAATGAGCTATTTTGTTGAATTTTTTTTTGGTGAAAATTGAACTATTTCAGTTCAAACTTTAATTATTTTATTTTTATTATTAATTATTTATATATTAAGGTGCTTCAAGCGAGTCGGTTTTTAGAATAATACAAAATACGGCTACAAGGATGAATAGTTTCATGTAATATTTTTACCACATAATCTAAAGGCTTGTAAATGTGTATGACTAGAGCCCTTTTTCGAAAAATGTTTTTTTTTTGGTAATTGAAAATATGCTGAATTTTCTGCGCCTGGAAAGGGGCAACGCGCCACTGGGTGTGTACCCATGGTGAACCGAAAACAGGCGCTCACCGTTTCAAAGTGCATTTCAATTAACAAAAAAAAATACAATTTTTCGAAAAAAGGGCTCAAGTCATGCACATGTCAAAGCCTTCAGATTATGTGGTAAAAATATGACATCAAACAATTCATCTTTGTAGCAGTATTTTTTATTATTCTAAGAACCTACTCATTTGAAGCACCTTAAAGTTTGAAGCTATTTTTTTAATTTCCCTTATTTATACTATTCGACTTTTGAAAATAGACCTTGATGAGTTTGTTTTTCATGAAACCACCGCGGGACATTCATTTGAAGTGCATTCCCCTTCGGTTATGCTCTCGAGGTTGAAGTCGCTGCCCTCCACGTATGGCAGGAGGGTCCTTGAGTTTTACAAAGGGTCTGAAAATGGCTAGTTATGGGGTTTTTAACGGTACCCGACCAATGCCGCAAAGACAGACGCAACGACAATTTATATGAGCGAAACGACGGGAGATTAAGTCGTGATGTACATTGTAGATGCGTAAGGGATGGACATGAAAATTCAATAGATAAGGGACGCAACCCCCTGCATATGTCGCGGCTGAAACGTGTGTGTCGTGGCTCATACGTGTGTTTAGTTAAGGTAGGTACCACTGATGCGGATCGTTTTATCCGTGATCTTTGTACCTTGCAGAAGCCCTTTGTGTTTTGCCTTTCATTCCCTTCCCTCCCTCTTTTCCATGCGATTTCCGTTCCCGTCTTATTGCTCCTTTATTTTATTTATATCTCTACTTATCTCGATCGCCAACTATACCGGTACCAACCGATGTTTTCTCATGTGGTATTGTAAAGACGTGTCGCCACCGACCGGCGAGAGACGGTTGAGACTCTCGCCTCGGAAGGGCCGCAGTGCACGAGTACTCAGTCGAGTAGATTGCGCAATATTATTCATTCCGATTGGAAACGGTTCAGGCGGCCCTGAATGTTTAGGTTTCGATTCTCGAGTGTAATTTTTGCCGACTGTCTCTTCTGAATTAACAAAGTAATTCAAATTTAAACCTGATGTTAAATCAAAAATAGTTGAATTGCACCAAAAATAACGAATTTTCCACAAAATAGTTGAATCCTCAACCAAAATAGATTAATTGTCAACCAAAAAATTGAATTATTAACTAAAATAGATGTACTTTCTAACAAAACTTTCTAATTTTCTAACAAAAAAGATCAATTTTTATAAAAAAGTTGAATTGTCAAATAAAAAAAAAAATTTTAAGTATAGAATTTCTGAAAATAAAACAAGAATCCAACGATCAAATGTGGACAACCACCAAAAAATGCTCTAATTGTAATTTTTAAAAGAGAAAAAAAATTATTTTTCTTGGACAAAAATAAAAAAAAAGAGGAAAGAAAAATGAGAAGGCACCCAACCAAATCTTCTCTTTTTTTTAAAAAGACGAAAGAAATAAAAAAGAGAATGAAGGGGATTTGTTTGATTTATTTTATTTTTTTTTTAATTACAATAGGAGCATTTTTTGGTGGTTGTCCAAATTTGATGGTTGGATTCTTGTTTTATTTTCAGGAATTCTATGCATTAACTAGAGTATTGGACGTTAAATAGGATTTTGAATTTTATTTCAATCTCATTTAAAATTGTTAAATTACCAAAATTTAAATTAAAATAGTTCAATTCTGAAACAAAACAAATTAATTATTAATCAAGCAGTTGCATGATGAATTTTCAAACCAAAGCACGAATTTTCAACCAAAAAAGATTTTTCAATTAAGAAAAACACCAAATTTCAACCAATTTTTTTGGATTTTCAAGCTAAAAAGATGAGTGGCATTTTTAACAACAAATAAATCAATTTTCTAAGAAACGAGATGAATTTTAACCAAGAAAGATTACTAAGTCAAGAAATAAACAAAAAATCCATCAAGCTGTTGAATTTTCAAGCCGAAAAGAAACATTTTCTACAAAACAGTTCAATTCTCACCCCAAAAATATGAAATTTCTACAAAAAAGTTAATTTTGAACTAAAAAAGATTTTTCAGTGTAAAAAGAAACAAAATTAAAACCAAATAGTTTAATCTTCTACAAAAAAGACGAATTTGCAACAAATTACATAAATTTTCAAGTTAATAGTTTGAATAATAGGTGTGATATTGGTCCAAATTTTATTTGAATTATTTTTAGTTTATATTATTTTCGTTTCTCAAATTTTTGAACTAATTATTATTAAATTTTTCATATCAGTAAGATCATTTTTCAAAAAAAAAAATGAATTAGTAAAATTTTTATTTAAAAGAATTAATTTTCAATAAAAATACAATTTAATTTTTTACCGAAGAGTTGAATTTTCTACCAAATTGTTCAATTTCAGAGTAAAAAAAAATCAAATTTTCCACAAAATATTTGTATTTTTAACACGAGAATTTGAATTTTCAACAAAAAAGTTAATTTACAACCAATGAGTTGAATTTACAACAAAATAGTTGAAATTCCAATGAAAAAAATTAATTTTTAAACAATAAAAAAAAATTTCAACTAAAATTATAAATCGTTAACCCACAAAATTAACTTTTAAGAAAGTAGTTAAATTTTCAACCAAGGAGTTGAATTTTCAGTCTGAAAAGTTTAATTTTCGACAAAAAATGTTATAGCTGATATTTAAAAAATAATATTTTGATTTAAAATAAAAAGTAGTTGGATTTAATGAACAAACTGCTTGAATCCTCAAATAAAACAAGTTAATTTTCAACCAAACAGTTGCATTTTTAAATAACAATCTTGATATTCTACTTAAAAAATACGATTTTTCAACAAAACACATACTATTTCCACCAAATAGTTGAATTTGCTACTAAATTGCTGAATTTTCAAGCATTTGAATTTTTTACAAAAAAGTTAATTTTCAACCGAAACAACGAATTTTTTTAGTGAAGTATGAAAAAAATTTCAATTAAATTGTCGAATTTTCAAGCTAAAAAGAATAATTTTGCAACCAAACAGTTGAATTTTTCACTAAAAAGATAAGTTTTCAATAAAAAATGAAATAGTTAAATTTACAGTTAAAAAAAAAATTCAGTAAAAAACGAAGTTTCCACCAAAGATATGAGTTTTCAAGTAAAATTGTAAATCTACAAGCAGAAAATGAATTTTTAATAAAGGAGTTTACTTTTCATCTACTAGTTTGGAATCTAATAAAAAGGATTAATTTTCAACCAAAAACGAAATAGTTACATTTTCAGATAAAAAAATAAATTTTCAACAACAAAAAAACGAATTTTCAACCAAAGAAATGAATTCGCAACTAAAATTATGATTTTTCGACAAAATCAAATGAATTTTTAATAAAAAAGGATGTATTTGAAACCAAATAGTTGAACTTTAAACTAAAAAGATGAATTTTCTACCAAGAATATTAATTTTCTCTTAAGAAAGACGAGCTTTCAACAAAATACATGAATTTTCAACCTAAGAGATGAATTTTTTAACTAAAAAAGAAAACTTTCCAACAAAAAATGAAAAAGATCAACTTGGCACAAAAAATTAAATAGTTAAATATTCATATAAAAAAAATTTATTTTTCAACAAGAAAGATGATTCCACATTTTTCCAAAGATTCCACCAAAAAAGAATCATTTTCAACAAAATATCTGAATTTCCAAGGAAATTGTTGAAATTTTAACTAAAAATATCAAATTTCAACCACGCGTGAAATGATTAAATTTCCAGTGTTGAATTCAATCGAAAAAGGCGAATTGTCAACTAAATACATGAATTTTTAACAAAAAAAAATAAAATTTGAACAAAAAAAGGAATAGGTTAATTTTCAGCAAAAAAGTATTGATTTTCTACCAAAAAATGATAATTTTCAGCAAAATATATTAATTTTCAATCAAATGTTGAATTTTTAATTTAAAATATCATCTTTGAACAAAAAATGGAATAGTTTGATTTTCACTAAAAAGGACTGATTTTCAACAAAAACAAAAATATTTTGCAAGCAGTTGACTTTAACCAAAACGAATTAATTTCCAACCAAAAAGACTAATGTTCTACCAAAAATGACGAATTTTCTAAAAAAACACATGAATTTTCAACGAAATGTTTGAATTTTTAATGAAAAAGGATTAATTTTAAACCAAAAATGGAATAGTTAAATTTTCAGGTAAAAAAAATAATTTTCACTAGAAAATGTTTAGTATGAGTATATTTATCTGAGTAGAGTTTTCCCGTGGTAGTAAAATATGCCATTAAGTCTGCGACATCGATTTACTCGGTGACCGCATGTCGTGTGAGTGTGAGTGGTGGTAGAAAAAATGTAATTTTTCAGATTATCACAAAAAGCATCTAACTGATGATCATCATAAGCACTTACGACGTCATACAATTTTTCACCTAGCTATAATTTATGCATCCATAGTAGAGTGCTCACGGTAACAGCGTCACATTCTAACGATACTTGCGATAAAGCATTCAGGAAGTGTTAAAATCCCCCACTGAACACTGAATTTTAGATCAGCCTAGATATAAAATGACGCAGAGAAAGATTAGAAATCTAGTCGAAAATGTTGGCGGAATACAAGTCTAGCCCGGAAACTGGAAACGTCCCACGCGATAGGCACAAAATATGGCTATGTTCGATGAAAAAAAGGGCAGGGTGAGGTTCCTGTGATCAAACATGCAAAGAATATTTCATTCACTTTTCCGGAGGGGACAAACCGGAAATTCTGAAAAATAATATTTCAGAAGATGTTTTTGGTAGAGGGTATAAAATCGCTCATTCTTTAAATTTTCTAAAATTTAAAAATAAAATAGCAGTTTTCCAGGGTTTTCAGATAGGGTAGACACCCTGATTTAGAAGGCTTGGGAATTTATGCGCTATTTTTTTTTAAATTAAAAAAAATTCACTTAAAAGATGGTCACTATAGTGACCATCTTCTAAATGATGATTCATGATCATGATGATTAGTTAAAAGATGGTCACTATAGTGCTATCTTTGAAGTGATGATGAGATGATGATTCTTGATGATGATGATGATGATGGTTCACTTAAAAGATGGTCATTATATTGATCATCTTTTAAGTGATAATGAGATGATTCATGATCATGATGATTCACTTAAAAGATGGTCACTATAGAGACCAACTTTGAAGTGATGATGAGATGATGATGATGATGATGATATACAGACCATCTTTTAAGCGATGATCACATGATGATTCATGATGATGATTGTGATTTATTTAAAAGATGGTCAGACCATCTTTTAAGTGATAATCAGATGATGATTCATGATCATGATGATTCAATTAAAAAATGGTCACTATAGTGACCATCTTTTGAGTGATGATGAGATGATTCTTGATGTTGATGATGCACTTAAAAGATGGTCACTGTAGTGACCATCTTTTAAGTGAATTTTCTAAAATTTAAAAATAAAATAGCAGTTTTCCAGGTTTTCCAGGTAGAGTAGACACACTGTATTTAAAAGGTGTTTGGATGGTCACTATAGTGACCATCTTTTAAGTGATGATCAGATGTATGATGATGATGATTCAGTTAAAAGATGGTCAGACCATCTTTTAAGTGATAATGAGATGATGATTCACTTAAAAGATGGTTACTATAGAGACCAACTTTGGAGTGATGATGAGATGATGATGATGATACTATAGAGACCATCTTTTAAGTGCTAATGAGATGATGATTCATGACGACGATGATGATTATTCATGATGATGATGATGATTATTCATGATGATGATGATTCATGATGATGATGATTCATGATGATGATGATTCATGATGATGATGATGATTCATGATGATGATGATTCATGTTGATGATGGCTCACTTAAAAGATGGTCGCTATAGTAACCGTCTTTTGAATGATGATGAGATGATTCTTGATGTTGATGATGCACTTAATAGATGGTCACTATAGTGACCATCTATTAAGTGAATTTTCTCAAATTTGAAAATAAAATAGCAGTTTTTCAGGTTTTCCAGATAGGGTAGACACCCTGTATTTAGAAGGTTTAGAAATTTATGCGCTATTTTTTTTTAATTTTAGAAAATTCACTTAAAAGATGGTCACTATTACCATATTTTAAATGATGATGAGATGATGATTCATGATCATGATGATTAGTTAAATATGGTCACTATAGTGACTATCTTTAAAGTGATAATGAGCTGATGATTCATGATCATGATGATTCACTTAAAAGATGGTCACTATAAAGACCAACTTTGAAGTGATGATGAGATGATGATTCATGATGATGATGATGATACTATAGAGACCATCTTTTAAGTGATGATCAGATGATGGTTCATGATGATGATGATTTATTTAAAAGATGGTCAGACCATCTGTTAAGTGATAATGAGATGAGGATTCATGATTTGAATTTTAGAAAATTCACTTAAAAGATGGTCACTACAGTGACCATCTTTTAAATGATGATGATACATGATCATGATGATTAGTTAAAAGATGGTCACTATAGTGACTATTTTTGAAGTGATGATGAGATGATGATTAGTGATGATGATGATACTATAGTGACAATCTTTTAAGTGATGATCAGATTATGATCTATGATGGTGATGATTCAGTTAAAAGATGGTCAGACCTTCTTTTAAGTGATAATGAGATGATGATTCACTTAAAAGATGGTCACTATAGAGACCAACTTTGAAGTGATGATGAGATGATGATTCATGATGATGATACTATAGAGACCATCTTTTAAGTGATGATCAGATGATGATTCATGATGATGACGATTTATTTAAAAGATGGTCAGACCATCTTTTAAGTGATAATGAGATGATGATTCATGATGATGATGATGATGATGATGCTTCATGATGATGATGGCTCACTTAAAAGATGGTCGCTATAGTAACCATCTTTTCAGTGATGATGAGATGATTCTTGATGTTGATGATGCACTTAAAAGATGGTCACTATAGTGACCATCTTTTAAGTGAATTTTCTCGAATTTAAAAATAAAATAGCGCTATTTTTTTTAATTTAATGAAATTCACTTAAAAGATGGTCACTATTACCATCTTTTAAATGATGATGAGATGATGATTCATGATCATGATGATTAGTTAAATTTGGTCAGTATAGTGACTATCTTTGAAATGATGATGAGATGATGATGATGATACTATCGTGACCATATTTTAAGTGATGATTAGATGATAATTCATGATAATGATGATTCACTTAAAAGATGGTCAGACCATCTTTTAAGTGATAATGAGATGATGATTCATGATCATAATGATTAGTTAAAAGATGGTTACTATAGTAACTATCTTTGAAGCAATGATGAGATGATGATTCATTATGATGATGATACTATAAGGACCATCTTTTAAGGGATGATCAGATGATGATTAATGATGATAATGATGATTTATTTAAAAGATGGTCAGACCATCTTTCAAGTGATAATGAGATGATGATTCATGATGATGGTGATTCGCTTAAAAGATGGTCACTATAGTGACCATATTTTAAGTGATACTCAGATGATGATTCATGATAATGATGATGATTTATTTAAAAGATGGTCAGACCATCTTTTAAGTGATAATGAGATTATGATTCATGATCATGATGATTCACTTAAAAGATGGTCACTGTAGAGATCAACTTTGAAGTGATGATGAGATGATGATTCATGATGATGATACTTTAGAGACCATCTTTTAAGTGATGATCAGATGATGATTCATGGTGATGATGATTTATTTAAAAGATGGTCAGACCATCTTATAAGTGATAATTAGATGATGATTCATGATGATGATGATATGATTCTTGATGTTGATGATGCACTTAAAAGATGGTCACTATAGTGACCATCTTTTAAGTGAATTTTCTAAAATTTTTAAAAATGGCCTCGAATTGTCAGGGATTTTTTTTTGAACTCAGGGAATTTTTTCGAGAGTGTAATTAATTTTTTGATTAAAGTGCAATATAAATTTGAATAACGATTATTCTTTATTTGGAAAAGTAGCTTTATATCACTGTATTTAACTATTTTGTCAAAAATTCGTTTTTTTGTTTGAATTTGATTTTTTTTAACTGAAAATTCAACTGTTATTTTTTGGATTGCAAATTGATCGCTTTTATTTAAAAATTCAGATACCTCGATGAAAATTCATTTATTTTGTTGAAAATTTGTTCTTTTTCATAGAAAATCAATCTTTTTTGGTTGAAAATTCATCTTTTTGCTTTAAAAATCGACAGTTTGTTTTCAATTTTTATTCTCTCTCTTGATTGAAAAATCTTTTTTAGTGGAAAATCCAACTCATCTTGAAAAATCGTCTTTTTGCTTGAATCCAACTGTTTTTGATTAAAAATTAAAATCTTTTTTCGTTTATATTTTTTAGTTGAAAATTCATGTATTTTGTTGAAAATTCGTCTTTTTGATAGAAATTTAACTATCCCAGTTAAAAATTTATCAGTTTGGTTGAAGATTGAACTTTTTTATTTCAAAATTCAATTATTTGATTCAACTATTTCGTTCAAAATTGATGTATTTTATTGAAAAAACGTATCTTATTGGTTGAAAATGAAACTTCTTGGTCGAAAGTTAAACTATTTTGTTAAATATTCATCTTTTTGGTGTAAAATTTATCAATATATCAGTTGAAGATTCAATCATTTTAGTTGAAAATTTGTGGTTTTTTGTGTGGAAAATTAATTTTTTAACTGCAAATTTAACTGTTTCACTTTTGGTTGAAAAATAATCTTTTTTAGTTCAAAATTCAACTATTCCTGTTGAATATTCATAATTTTATTTGAAAAGTCATCTTTTTAGTTTAAAATTTAACTATTCCAGTTGAAGATTCACCATTTTAGTTGAAATTTCATCACTTTGTTTGAAATTTTTTATTTTTTATTTCGTGCAAAGTTAATTTTTTTAACTGAAAATTTAACTATTCCATTTCTGGTTGAAAAGGATCTTTTTTATTTAAAAAATTCAACCATTTTTTTAAAATTCATCTATCTTGTTGGAAGTGCCAAATTTAATTTGAAAAGTTAGAAATTTTTAGCGGTTTAAATTTAATTTAATATCGTTCCCATATTTTACCTAAATAATCACTGAATTTTAATTACAAGAAGATAAAATAAAAATTGTTTGAATTATTATTCAAATTCATACACTTTAGAGACAAATTCAGGAAATTATTAATGATAATTTTAGTAATATTGAATTATTTATTTATTCAGTGGTGGTAATATATTTAATAATATCGTGTAATATACTTTACACATCAGAATCAGGGTGCGGTTTGGTAGACAGCACGGCCACGTGTCCATACTAATTTGTCACTTTTTGCTTAAATTATGGATAGCACGTAAAATTTGGTAAAACTTTGTTTGTGTGTGACAGCCTTTTGAAATCAAGATGGTGAATTTTTCTTTTCAAAGAAGCTAGGACCGTTTTTATTTTGTTTAGATTGACGATGCTTGCATAGAGTGACATCCTAGGTTTATTCGAACAGAACTTCTTAAGATTTGTATTTCTTTGAATGCGACCCTCGGTTCCCTTCTTATTGTTAGTAATCGTCTTAGTTGTATATTTATTGTTCACTGTTCACTCTCCTGTGACTCTCGAATCCTACCTGAATCTCGAAACCTACTTTAATCTCGAAACCTACTTTAATCTCGAAACCTACTGGTCTCTCATCCGATTAATGCATGTGACAGGGTAGTTCTGTTTCTTTCTATTTTTCTCGGTACATCTTCAGCTTTTATCTTAAATACATAGTCGACCGATCGGAATCACCCTTTTCAGTCTGGTGCGCCGCATTGTTCTCCTGAATATTGGGGATAGGTTATGAATACTTCAGTGTTTTTCAAAGAGATCGATTATTGGCGACAAACCATACTCTGGAAACAATACTGCCATTCAAAGTCGAGTAAAAATGCATCGCGTGGCATGTTGTAGAGAGAAAAAAATGGAATGCAATTTTGATGCTTCTTGAATGGATGTTCAGTATTTTCGAGTAGGTTTTATATCAGTTCAAAAGCCACAATAAAAGGCAGAGTACTTCTTTAAAAAATTCTTTTAGTCGATAGTACATGCAATGGTATGGTCCTGTGCAAATTTTTCTTTAAGTTTGGCCAGGGGAGAGGAATACTGCAGAAAACCGCTTCGAAATGGCTTAACATCCGGACTCTTCCAAGTTGAGATTCACGACGCAACTAATGCCTTAGGTTTCTGAAGGATATATAAATATATAGTTCTGCTAAGATTCTTGAGAAAATTCAAAAAGATTTTTGGAAATTTCAGATATGTAAAATAAAAATTTCAACACAAAAGGTAATCTTGAACTAAACAGTTTAATTTTCAAACAGAAAAGATCAATTCTGAGTGAAGACGGTAATAGTTGGTATTTCAATCGAAAAAGATTTTTATTTTTAATCAAAAACAGATGAATTGATCCAAAAATGTTAATTTTTAACCCGTTGTAACAAAAAAATGTTGAATATTTCCCAAAAGAGACGAATTTTCTACCAGTTTACTTTTTTAACCCTAAAATATGAATTTTTGAATAAAAAAGTTTATTTTTAACCAAATGCATATGTTTTTTTATCAAGAAGGTTAATTTTCTACCAAAAAAGACGAATTTTTAACTAAAATGATGAATCTTCAACGAGAAAAAAAAAAAAGATTTTTGAACAAAGTAGTTTAATTTTTAACCCAGTTGTTAAATTTTCAAACAAAAAATATTAATTCTCAACGAAAAATGTAATAGTTGATATTATCATAAAAAAATTTAATTTTAAATAAAAAATTGTTTGATTAGTCCAAAAGAAAAACAAATTTTCAAGAAAATAGTAGACCATAAAGATGAATTTTCAACCAAGAATATTAATTTTCTGCCAAATAAGACGAATTTTTAACAAAATAGTTGAACGCTCTGCCAACAAATATTTTGATTTTAAACAAAATAGTTGTAATTTTAATTTAAAAAAATTGCTGAATTTTCAACCAAGAAAGATTTTTTAGCCAAGAAAGAAAAAAAATTTATAATACAAAATAAAAATTGCGAATAACTTTTTACATTCTCATTCTAATGAGAAGGTATTGGTTTTATGTAAAATTTGACATAGTCGGTTTTCATCAAATGTCCACGTTTTGAGACCTCCTGAGTCAGAAAAAACGATTTTTACGAAGGTGTCTGTCTGTCTGTCGTCTGTAGTCTGTCTGTCTGTCTGTCTGTCTGTCTGTCTGTCTGTAGCCACGATAACTTTCGAAAAAATGATCAGATTTGATTGAGCTTTGGCACACTTTTTTATGGCCGAAAAATAGAGAACGAGTTCGTTAACCAGCTATTTTGGATGAAAATCCAAAAAGTGAGCACATTTTGAAAATTTTTGAGACCACTTTTTTGGAAGATTTGAAAATTCTATGTACGGTTATTAGTAGTACGTAAAATGACGAACAAAATATTCTTATGACTTTTCGTGATAAAAAAAAAATTACTGGAGTTATAGCATTTTCAAAATTCCAAAAAACAAACGAAAATGAACATTTTAAGCCGAAAAACGCACGATATGAAAAAAAGTCAAGAGGAGAAAAACGTTGATTCCTGAACACCCTATAATATTTTCATGACAACTTTTTGAATTTTTCGAAAAATAAAAAATTCAAATTTTGATCGCACAAAAAATTAATGAAAAATCAAAAAAGCCATTTTGCTGTAAAACTATGCAAGATACCAGAAAAGATCATCTCACCAAAATTGTGCACCTAAAAAAGATCTACAAATTTCTTATCATTCACTTTTTGATATGACGCGTAGTTTTTGTTTTATTCGTAAAAAACAGCATTGAAAATAGAAAAATCAAATTTTCAGACGAATATTACCAGCTACGAAAAAATGACCGAAACAAAATTTGTTCATCCATGGAAGAGGTACAAATTTATTGTGACTCATGTTTCGATAGGATGCGTGGTTTTTGTTTTATTCGTGAAAATAACATTGACAGTAAAAAAATCAAAGTTTTGAAAAAACAATGCAAGGTACGAAAACATATAAATGAACAAAAATTGTGCATTCAAAAAAGACTTACACAACCGTAATCAATTTTTGTGGTAAGAATATATTCAAAATGAAAAAATTAACTTTTTTGATAAACGGCACAAGCTAAAATAAAATGTTAACTAATAAAATTTGTCGCCTCAATTATATCATTACTTTTCATTTGAAATCAAATACAAATTTAGTAATTTGTATATGAAGAACATATAACACGAAGCACAAAGTGCGCGCTCAGTGTATTTACCAAATCGCACGCCGTAAGTGCGCTCAAACTTTTTTGTTTCTATCATACGGTTCAAATGATTTTCAAATCAAATATCGAGCGCGGAGCGCGAGTGTCTGGATGAGAATGTGTTCCTTAAGGTCGATAGAACCTTGAGTAAATAAAGTTCCTTTTCAGTCTAAAATAAAAGAAAATTTAACAATCACTTAATATGTAGAGGTTTTGATAATTTTATAATATTTGCAAACAAACTTTTTCTTTTTATCGAAGTCGAACACGAAGTTCAAAAATCTAGAGGAGCCTAGCGTAAAGCGCGATGCAAATACGCCCGAGCGCGTAGCGCGAGGTGAATACATAATCGAGCGCGAAGCGCGAGATAAATATATGATCGAGCGCGAAGCGCGAGATCCAACAGTCGCGCGCCCTAAGCGCGCTCAAACTTGCGAGCGAAGCGAGCCGCGCGCGAAGCGCGCCATGAGAATGTGCCCGCGAAGCGGGCAGATTTTTATTTTTTAAGTTTCTTTGCTCAAAATTACTAATAATTATTCGATTTTTTCCTAAAATTTTCAAAAACATTCTTTAAAAAAAAAAAAAAATTATTTTTTCAAAATAAAGAATCTATTGAAAATTTTTCTGGAATCCTAAGAAAACAATTGTATTATCGTATACCCTTTCAAAATTGTTTAAAAGCTTCAAAATTTTATTTATAAATCTTCAAAAATCTATATTTTGTTTCAAATTTATTGAAATGTTTCCAAATTAAAATTTTGTTGACTCTCTTCAAAAATGTGAAAACTTTGAAATATGTCTAGAAATAATTTACATTTTTGCTATAATTTTTTTAAACCTGCAAAAATTAAAAACATTTTCTGTATTTTCATTAGAGAATAACATAAATTTTTAACGTCTTTTCAGACTAGATGGATCTATGAATTAAAAAGTATTAAAAATTATTATTATTTAATTATTATTATTATAATTAAAATTATTATTATTAATTATAGGAGAAGATATTTTTTTCAGAAAAAATTAATTAAAATAATTTTCAATTTATAGCTCCATCTAGTCTGAAAAGACGTTAAAAATTTATGTTATTCTCTAATCATAATACAGATTCCTTCAGAAATTTGATTGGTAACATCTAGCATAATAATGCGTATATTTTCTGAAATAAAGTTTCTTCTCTCGATCTCTCTAGTAGCTTAATGGGAAAAG
>CAKNYM010050776.1:134987-154421 GCA_932195095.1 Andricus curvator | reverse complement strand
CCCCCCCCCCGTGACAGAAGTTTTCGTGGGACTGACGTTAGAGCTGGACTCTCCACTATACGGTGAATCACTACTTGACTTGGACATGATTTCAACTCGCAAAACAAATTTCGCGCATAAAGGTGGTAGTTGGGTGTACAATCTAAACATGAACAATACAAACAATAAAGTAGCCTCGGACTGGACTGAAACTTTGATTGACTAAATGCATACACACGGTAAACGTAAAGTTTGAGTTTCAGGCGATGAATGGAGACTGGGTGTTTGTAATGCTAGAGGAGTGAATGATCTTAAAGTAAGAGAACTACGAGAAACTATGCATGCTAGGAAACTAGATATTTTATGTGTACCTGAGACAAAGAAAAAGGGATGCGAAAGTAGAAACATAGAAAATGGGGTGTTGAAAAGCGGTTTTGAAATATGGTTAGGAGTAGATAGGGAATCACATGGTAGTCAAGGGGTCGGTTTGATTATGAATGAAAAAGCAAGATATATGTTCCAAAAACGACTTAAATACTTCTTTTCTCCCCTTTTCAGATAGTTGCAAAAAAATCTTTCTGATTGTAGGATTTATTATAAAGATACGGAAATATACGCTAAAGTAAAGGAATTACCTTCTTCATTTTAATTCAAATACAACTTTAGTCATTTTTATCTGAAGAAGATTGAACGTAACATATGGTCGTTGCGAACTTTTGGGTTTCTATTATACGATGAACAGAAACGAGCGTGAAGCGCGAGGTTCACATGATGATCAAACGAAATATCGAGCGCGAAGCGCGAGTGTCGTGATGAGAATGTGTTCCTTAAGGTCGATAGAACCTTAAGTAAATTAGTTCTTCTTTTTATGTAAAACTGACATAATTAAACCAAAAGCAGGTCATAACGATGAAGCTTTAAGAGAGTATTAGCCCGCGAAGCGTGCACTAGCGAGGACACGAAGTGTGAAAACCTAGACGACAAATGTGTCCGAGCGCGCAGCGCGAGGTGAATACAATATCGAGCGCGAAGCGCGAGATAAACATATAAACGAGCGCGAAGCGCGAGATGAATACCCAATCGAGCGCGAAGCGCGAGATCCAACAGGTGCGCGCCCTAGGCGCGCTGAAACTTGCGAGCCGCGCGCGAAGCGCGCTATGAGAATGTGCCCGCGAAGCGGGCAGATTTTTTTCTTATGGGAAACACGTGTCAAACTCTATGGGGTTTGCATGACCTCTAAATATTATTTTTTTAAAAATGGATTCATTTTTGTGTGGATTTAAACAAATTTCCGGGCGTTATTCATAGAAATTCGAGAAAAAAAAAATTTCCACTGTGTTTTTGGACCACCTTAATGTTGCACCTTTCTAGGTTGCCTTTTCCAGGCGCATTATGATAATACAATATGCTTTTCTAGAAAAAAAAATTATTAATTGACTCTCTGTCGCAGAAAATTGTAACAAATGGCTATAAATTGCTTCATGAATCAGAAGAGCTTTCATGTATAGAAACGAATACAAACGGTTTAATTAACAATAAAGTTGTAAGCTTTCGAAAATGTTTGAAATGTGCTTTTTGCCTTTTATTTCCGCACACGCCATACATATTCTCTGCAGTTTATTTTATTCTATTTTTTTTTATTTATTTTTTTTTCATTCATCCTTCGCACGAAGAATGGCAGACTCCCTAAATAAGCGTGTCACATCTATTCAGGAGACTATAAAAATGTAAACCAACGTAATTTATTCGATGCACGCGTAACGCTATTGTGACGGTGCCTTACTTCCGGCTTGTGTTGGGCATTGTTGTTGGAGATGTAATGTAGCGTGACATTGGTGGTAGCTTCAGAAAAATTCTGGACCACCCCGTAGAGTCGAAAATCTCGTTCATATTTTAGTGCATTATCTATATATTATGCAAAAACAGCATTCGCCACTTAAAATAGCTTCAAATTGGGCCAGGAAGTTAAATTACGTCTTTGAAAGTCGAAAGATATTGAATTTTCAACAAAAGAGTTGATTTATCAACCCAAAAAGATGAATTTTCAAAAATATACATGATTTTTCAAACAAGTAGTTGAATTTTGAACCAAATCATCTGCTTATTTTCCCATTTAAGCGCCGTTATTATTATTTTGTTTTGCATAAATATTATAATTTTTTTTCTCGAAACTAGTATCTAGTAAGTCTCTTTCTAGTTTAAAAATTTAAAAAGTGCACCTTAATGCGCCTGGTAGAAGTCAACCTAGCAAGGTCTGTCGTGTTAGCTTTTTTTGGCTTACGCAGCGCGTCTGATGGTAGGCAAGTTTTCTGTAGTATCCATTGTTTCGGTCGTTTATCTGCATTTTTTAAAAATTAAAGTACGTAATGTAGTATCATGTAATTTATTTTATCACTTAAAATAGGACGATTGAGAAGAAGTGGGAATTTATTAAAATCAAAAAACGGGATTCCATTTTTCAGCCGCACGGTTGAATATTTTTGTCTGATTTTTTGCATACGTCATCGAAATATTATTATGATTTGCTGGACAGAGCCGGTTTTTCGATAAAATGTTTCAATTCTGTTTAATAAGCAAAAAAGGAAAGAACAATGTCAGTGAAGCTCAGTGTTAGCTGCAGACATCCTTCGAATTAGCCGGAATGAATGACCCTTTCATTTTTATGATATTCAGGCCGGGCTGTCTGCCGACTGGAGTTTGACAAGGGTCCATACGCACGCTGTGGAACTGCATGGACAGCTAACACTGAGCGTCACTGCTATTGCCCTTTATTTTTGATCATTAAAGAAAATATAAACATTTTATCGAAAAATCGGCTCTGTCCAGCAAAACAGAATAATGTTTAGATGACGTATGCTAAAAATCAGACAAAAATATTCAACCATGCGGCTGAAAAATGGAATCCCGTTTTCTGATTCTAATAAATCCCCTTAAATTCTCGGTGTGTCCTTCATGTCATTGCACTTAGTCTCATGGTGACATATATAGCAGAAGCATTAGTCGTTATCGGGCACTTAAGCTTAGTTTTAGGAGTCTCTGGCGAATGGATCGACCCGCGAGGCCGGAAATAGCAAAACGATAATTTTTCTGAGAATAATGGTCACGATTTATAGGCTTAGCTGGGGCGTCTGCAAAATGCTTCTGCAGTGGTTGCATGCTCCGTAGAAGAAAAAGAATCTCATTGCTATGGATGCTGCGGTGTAATGGTAGTCCAATGAATGATACATGGAAGTAGTCTGTTAAATTTTTCTACGTTTTCTTTCTGAAATATATCAGGGAAAACCTGGAAATCAGGAAAAAGTCAGGGAATACCTAGAAATCTGGAAAAAGTCAGGGAATTTTTTTGTGCAGGGAAAGTCAGGGATTTTGAAGAAAAATTGCAAAAGTCGGGGTATTTCATTAAGGCCATGTGATGAGTGGGTCACGTGGCCAGATTCCTACCTTACCGGCACTTTTTTATTTCCTAAGTTATTTTCATACGAAGCGCCACATTGAGTGGAAAATTTGGGATACTAAATAAGAAGCACTAAGAAAGGTGGCTATTCGTGTGAAAATCGTTGTTGGGTCGATAGTTCAAATGTTTTGTTGAAAGTTCATCTTATATGATAGAAAGGTAATCTCTTTTAGTAAAAATAAATAAATTTGAAATTGTTTTATTTCGTCGATAAAAAATTATCTGTTAAAATTGTTACAAGATTATAATTGCGGACTTCTGACGGATGCTTCTACTAACATTTATATTTTAAATTCATTACGAAAGCTCATAAACTTTTATAACAATCCTTCTGTATACGAACTAATTATTTGCAGTTGCGGTAAAACCACGTATTTTGAACAAGTTGAATTTACAATTTATAAGCTTTTAACTCGTTCGCAAATCTACCCTAAACATTGCGGAATTAAAGTTGAGGTAGGTATAATTGTTCAGAATTAGAGATTTCCAACATCTACCTCATAACATCCCGGCTGCAATTTTCCGGTACATTTTCTTCCGATGGGCCCTAAATTAAAGCAGCTAGTAATTTCGTTTGGCGTGCGGGTGCGTGGAATTTCATTAAGAAGCTATTCGACAATTCGTGTTTCGGTACTTTCGTAACTTTATAGATCACTTTACTGCAAGAAGATGACCGGATTTACGTATGTATTTCCTGTTTCGCTCGTAAAGGCGAAACTACCCTCCGCTCAGGATTCATTCTGAATGCCTAAAAATCACGATTCGAATGAGAACGCACGCCGGAAATAACTTCCAACGTGATCAAATAATAGCTTGTGTCACAATACGATTTGCTCGTATGGAAAAAACCCATTTTGCGGAGGAAATCAAGATTTAAAGGTGAAAATGGGAATTTGGAAAGTGGATTTGAAGTACTGCCGTGCAAAACAAGAAAGCGGTAACTGCATTTGGGATTTGGCAACCCAGCAGAACACTTAAAGTGGGAAGCACACACTTTTGCGTATAGCGCGCATAATGCACGCGACGCAGTTTCATAACCAGGCATATGAAGAAGTTATTTAACGGAAAATCACTTACTTTTATAAATATTAGATTAACTGTCCACAAAAAACACAGTTTTCACAATTCTCACGTCAACACTTGACAGTTTGACATTACAAAACACTACAGTGGGACTCCGATGCTTGAAGTCGATCGGACCTTTTCTTCTACCATGTGAGATAGACAGAGATGATCCGATTGTGTTCCAATGACAGGTCTTACTTTTCGTTTCGAAACGATCGTAATCCAGATTTGACTGTAATTCCTTATCTAACTAATATATAATATAATCTTGTATAACGCTGACTTTTAAATTTTAAAACAAAATAGAAGCAGTGTTACTAAAAAATATCTTTGAGAGAAAAAAAAGGAATAATATTTAGAATTCGGAAAATCAGGAAATTTTGAAAATTCGGGTGTTTCGGCTCACCCTAATGTACATTCCACTAATGACAGTCGAATTCAGCGATGCATTAGGAATTTATCCGGTTGGGGCGCTCTGCGTGAACTCAACGCGCAATAAATTCGAAGAATTTCCTCCAACCCTTAGGAACTTGTGTACCCCTCTGAATCAGAATAATTCGCACAAGCAATCGAGGCAGCACGCCGGGGACCGGAAGTAACCTCCCGGATTTTATGCAAATTCGGCCTTTTCCGGTTAATAAAATTCCAAGGCCAATCCCCGCACTTGTTTGCCGGGAAGTTCTTCACTGCACCCTCGTGTAACTTGTTTCAGCTGTGTAAACAGATTTTATACGCATTGTAATGCGGCGCTACCAGCGCAACCGATAAACATTAGGATAAGTCCTCATTGGAATTCTGCACGGAAAAAATAGATTTTCGAGGTATGCTAGGTTATTTATCGCTTTAAACCCAAATTTGGGAGGAAGGTAATGCAAGAGCTTCCCTTTTGCGTTAACAGATTTTGTATGCGTTGCAATGCGGCGCTACCAGCGCAACCAATAATTTCTTTTTTACTAAAGTATTATATCACGACTGATCTTATTATATAAAAAATGTACTTATTAGAACTAGTACGAATACAATAACGGAAATATTTTTAAAAAAAATCTTCTTAGAATAAGCAATCGTCCAAAATCATAGATTAATTTTGGATTACTATACGTCAGGAAGAAATCACTTTTCTAATTCTCGAGTAGTTTACAGGTTTACAGTTTGTTTAAAAACTAAAAAAAGAGCAATTATAATGCGCCCGACGCAAGGTAACCTAGCAGAACACTTAAAGTGGGAAGCACGCACTTTTGCGTATAGCGCGCATAATGCGTGCGATGCAGTTTCATAACCAGACATACGAAGAAGTTATTTAACAGAAAATCACTTACTTTTATGAATATTAGATTAATTGTCCACGAAAAACACAGTTTTAGCAATTCTCAGGTCAACACTTGACAGTTTGACATTGAAAAACACTACAGTTGGACTCCGATGCTTGAAGTCGATCGGACCTTTTTTTCTACCATGTGAGATCCGATTGTGTTCCAATGACAGGTCTTACTTACTAATGCTCGAGTAGTTTACAGGTTATTAAAATTCCTCAAAAACTTTCTTCCTAAAAAAAATCCGGGTTTTGAAATTAAATTCTAGTTTTTTCAAAGTCTTTTCCGATTTAAAAAATTCTGGGTCATTTCCAGGGATTTCCGGGTCAAATCGCCACCCGGGAGGGCACATAAATTTTCTCTTGTTCCTGGGAACATACCGAGAATTATATTTTTTAATTATATTCTATGGTTGAAATAAGCCACTTTTTTACTTTTTCTCGTGGAATAATGAGCACACCTGTTTGAACCCACAAACCCCATTCGCAGCGTGGGACCGCAATATGCGATAACTGAATGTCGTCACTCGAGGTTTAGTTTCGGTTATTTCGTTGTCACCTGAATCATTTTAAGTGAGGCGCACGAATATTCCTCAAATTTTATTTTCCCTAATTTTCATTTTACCGCAATTCATATGACATAAAAACAATTTACTATAAATTTTGTTTATCCGACTTGTCAATTTTTGAAATTACTTCCGTTTAAAATTGAATGAAAAGAAATTTCTTTGGATTGCAGAAATTTTTTTCCGAGAGCGAATGAATATTTTTCTTTGATTAAAAGAGATTTGCTTTGAATCGAAGAGTCTTTTTTCTGAGTGAATGCTGAACTTCCTGTTGTAATCGTACATGCGTAACCTGAGACTCTTGAGTATCGTTGTTTTATTATCAGTGGGTTGGGTGACCGTACGGAATAAAATTGCGGCACGAAACGTATTATCGGATTTCCGAGCAAGGAAAAATGAAAAGCGTATGAAGGAAAGAAAGAAATCCTCCTTGAATCTCGATGGGAGAAAGAAGTCGGACCTTTTTCCGTTCCTATTCACGTACCTACATATATACTTTCACAATGAAAAAATCTAGAAAAAAAACACGACTGCAGTACGCAGATCATGTTCTTCAAGATAGTGGACAAAATAGGAATTCTGCAAAAAAGCGAAAAAACATTCTATAAAATCGAAATCACTATTTGTAGATAAAACAAAATTTCCCGAGCCGAAGTGTTGTTACATAGAGGCCAAAAAAGTCTTCAAGGTTCGAGGAAATGGATGTGGAAGTTAACTATTTCAAAGTGACACTCATCTAAAGTTGGACCAGGATTTACTGCGGATTGCGATAAAAAATAAAATTGCTTTCTTTATCGCAATCCGCAGTCAAGCATAAAAAGAAAAAAATCCTTCTTGAATCTCGATGGGAGAAAAAACTCGGAATTTTGCAAAAGAGCGAAAAAACATTCTATAAAATCAAAATTACTATTTATGGACAAAACAAATGTCCACTCCCGAATCGAAGTGTTGTTGAATTAAAGCCAAAAAAGTTCATCAAAAAAAGTTATCAAGCGTCGAGTAAATGGATGTGGAAGTTGACAATCTCAAAGTGACACTAATCTGAAATTGGACCAGGTTTGACTGCGGATTGCGATAAAAATGCAATTTCCAGTTTAAAAATAAAATAATGCTTTCGAAATATACACTTTCTGCATACGGGAAAATAAAGTTTGATGCAAAAAAAAAACAATTTAACTATTCGGTTGAAAATTCATTTATTTAGTTGAAAACTCGTCTTTTTGGGTTGAAATGTCAACTATTTAGTTCTAAATTAACTTTTTGTTGAGAATTCATTTTTTCGCTTTGCAAATTCAATTTTTTGGTTAAAAATTCATATTTTTGCTTGAAAATTCAACAAGTTGGTAGAAAATTAAATTATTTGTTTGATAATGAACTTTTTTTAAAATCCAAATTTCGAGATTGAAAATTTAATTGTTTTGTTGAAAATTTATTTTCTGCAACAATTATTTAAAAATTTCACAATTTTTTTCTTTCTTGGCTGAAAAATCATTCTTGATTGAAAATTAATCTGATTTAGTTAAGAATTCAACTATTTTTTTTATTTCTTTTTTTTGGGTGAATTCAACTGGTTGAAAATTAGTTTTTTTTAAAATTAATTTCTTAAACTGAAGATTTAACTATTCCATTTTCTTGAAAATTCGTATTTTAGGTTGAAAATTCAGCTATTTGGTTTAAAATTCTACTATTTTGTTGAAAATTTAATTATTGTCTGAACATTTATTTATTTTATTAAAAAGTCGTCTTTTTAGCTCAATTTTTAGTTCAATTTTCTGATTGAAAATAATTTTTTTTGTGCTAAAAATTAATATTTTCGGATTCAAAATTTATGTGGTAGAAAAATTGTCTTTTTGCTTTAAAAACTCATTTCTTGGTAAAAAATGTAACTGGTTGTCAATTCTTGTATTTTATTGAAATATCATCTTTTTCGTTGAAAAATTAACTGTACTATTGAAAATACAACGGTTTTGAAAAAAATCACCTTTTTGGCTTTAAACTTCAAGAATTTTCTTTGAAATTTTTTTCTTTTCTAACTGAAAAATCTTTCTTCGTTGAAAATGTAACTCTAGTTAAAAATTAATCTGATTTGGTTGAGGATTCAACTATTTTGTTAAAAATTTAACTTCTTTGGTTGAAAATTCGTAGTTTTCTTTCTTGAGAATTGATTTTGTAAACTTAAAATTTAACTATTCCATTTTTTGTTGAAGAATTATTATTTGCAGTGGAAAATTCATGTATTTTGTTGAAAATTCGTCTTCTTGGTTGAAAATTCCACTTATAAGGTTGAAAATGTTATTTTGTTCAAAACTCAACTATTTTCTTGAAAATTCATCTCTTTTGCTTTTACGTTTAATTTGTTGGTTGCAAAAGCAACTTTTTGGTTAAAAATAATTTTTTTTTTCTTTCAAAAATCCCAAAAATTCACTTAAGTTTTTTCTGTATTATTATAAAGTATCACAAGAAAAATAATCCTCGGATAGCTACATTACATTTACTCAGTAAACGGCTCCAGGCTGTGTTATTTTAGAATAGACGAATACATTCCAAGTATCTCGATCGCTGAGTTTTCATAATATCGCAAATTTTCCACGATTGCGAGAGTTGAAAATAAAACTCGATCTTCAACTGAATCTGAAAACAAGCACATTTCTAACCTGGAATTCTCCTCTGAATTTAATAACACGTAAAAAGAACTCTATTCAGCTTTATTCCGAAATTATTAAAATAAAAATTAATAAAAGTGAGTTAAATTAATAAAATAATAATTATTTTAATTAATTTTTTTCTGAAAAAAGCTCTTCTCCTTTCGATCCGCTGGGAATCGAACCTCAGAACTTCTGACTGCCGGTCGGGTGCTTTCCCATTAAGCTACTAGAAAGATCGAGAGAAGAAACTTTTTTCAGAAAATACACACATTATTTTGCCAGACGGTAAATCAAATTTTTTAAGGAATCTGTATTATCATTAGAGGATAACAGAAATTTTTAACGTCTTTTCAGACTACATGGAGATATGAATGACCGGCAATCGGAAGTTCTGAGGTTCGATTCTCAGCAGAGCGAAAGATCTTTTTTCAGAAAAAAAATTAATTGAAATAATTTTTTAATTCATATCTCAATCTAGTCTGAAAAGACGTTAAAATTTATGTTATTCTCTAATGATAATACAGATTCCTTAAAAAATAATACTTACTCAAAAAACAGCTTTAGGGTCAGCGAATTTCAAATAACTGTCAAGGATAATGAATTTAAAATTTTTTAATTTTAATTACATATTTTTTTATTCCGCTTATAAAAGATTTTTTGTTAAAAATGTTACAAAATTAGGATTATGGTCTTTGAACATTAATGGTCAGGGAAAATAAAAAATTGGTTCGGGAACAGTTAGGGAATTTTGAAAATGAAGTTTCCGGACAACCTGATGTAATTCTTGTTGGTAATTTATTTATGTCTTAATTCTATTTATTTTTTTCAGTTGATTTATCCCGACGTTTATATTTTTAATTAAAAATTTTATTATTTGCAGAATTGATATTCTTTGGTTTAGGATTCAACTGTTTTGTTGTAAAATTCATCGTGTTTTTTGTTTAATTGAACTGTTTTTTTATTTAAAATAAAAATCTTTTTTGGTGGAAATATCTGCTATTACATTATTAGTTGAAAATTCATCTTTTTTTGGTTGGAAATTTAATTACTTTGTTGAAGGTTGAATTATTTTGTTAAAAAACCATATCTTACTTGAAAATTTATTATTCAAGTCGAAAATTTAACTGTTTGGCTGAAAATTAATTTTTAAAATTAAAAATTGAATTATTCCAGTGAAGATTCGTCATTTTAGCTGAAAATTTATCTCGTTAGTTAAAAATTTGACTAATTTGTTCAAAAATCTTTTTTTCTTTGAAAATTGCAATTAATTAGTTGAAGGTTGAACGACATTTTAAAAAAATTATTTTTTGGTTAAAGATTCATCATAAAGTTAAAAATTCATTTTTTGGGCTAAACATTAATTTTTTAACTGAAAATTGAATTTTTCCAGTTCAAGATTCGTCATTTTATTTCAAAATTATTTTCGTTGTTTGAAAGTTAAACTAGTCGGATAAAAGTTGAACCACTTTGTCAAAAATAATTTTTTTTGTTAAAGGTTCATCTTTTCAGTTGAAAATTCATCTCTTTGGTTAAAACTTAAAATTTTTGTTGAAAATTCGTCTTTTTGGTAGAAAATTAATATTTGCGGGTTGAGAATTCAACTGTTTTATAGAAAATTCTTCTTTTTGGTTAAAAAAATGGTATTTTTTGGTTAAAAGGTAAAATACTTGGTTAAAAATCGATTGTTTTGTAGATTCATTATTTTAGTTGAAAATTCATCTCTTCGGTGGAAAGTTTGACTATTTTGATGCTAATTCTTTTTTTTTTTTTTTTTTTAATTCATTTTTATACTGAAATTTCAAATTTTCCTTTTTTTTGTAGAAAGTGTATTCGTTTTTAGTTGAAAATTCAACTATTTGTTTCAAAATTTATGTGTTTTGTTGAAAATTGGTCTTCTTGTTAGAAAATTTAATTATATGTTTGAAATTCGAACAAATTTTTAAATTAATTATTTAACTGAAAATGTAACAATTCTATTTTTGGTTGAAAATTGATTTTTTCTAATTGAAAATTCAACTACTTAGGTAAAAGTTGAACCACCTCTTCGAAAATTTTTTTGTTTTGTTGATCATTTTTTTTTTGGTTTAAAATTAATTTTTAAACTGAAAATGTAGCTTTTCCGTTTTTGTTGAAAATGATCTTTTTTGTTGAAAATTCATATTTTGGGTTCAAAATTCAACTGATTTACAGAAAATTCTTCTTGTTGAAGATTTATCCTTTTTATTTTTCAAGTTGAAAATTCATCTCCTTGGTTGAAAATTAAACTATTTTATTGTAAATTCGTCTTTTTGGTAGAAAATTAGTTTATTTGATTGAAAATTGGTCTATTTTGATTATAAATTGAACTATTTTGTTAAAAATTCATTTTTTAGGGTTTTAGTTGAAAATTCAACTTCATATTTTAAAATTCGTTGAATATTAGTCTTTTTTAGTTGAAAATTCATCTTTTTGGTTGAGAATTCATTTTTTTAGGTTGAAAATTCAACTATTTGGTAAAAGATTAAACTATTTTGTTGAAATTTTTTTTTTAAATACCAACTATTATATTTGTTGTTAAGTATTCAACTTTGTTTTAAAAATTTAAATTTACGGGTTGAAAATTCAACTGTTTTTGGTTGGCGTTCAATTATTTTTTTTTTTTTAATTTAAAAATAATTCAATTTGTATTGAAATTTAATAATTTTTTTTGAAAATTCAACTCTCTTCTTAAAAATTCAATTATTTTTGTTGAAGTTTGATCTTTTTAGTTTGAAAATATGACCATTTGTTAAACAGTCATCTTTTTTTATTGAAAATTCAACTGTTTTGTTAAAAATTCGTCTTTTTGTATTAAACATTTATCTTTTATGGAAACATCTTTTTTGTAAAAATGAAAAATTGGTCAGGCAAAAATCAGGGAAAATTCGGGGAATTTTGAAAATTCTTTGGCTTTACTTAAAAAATATTTTTCACTAGAAATAATTATTTGAAAATTGAGGCTTGCTGAGTGCCTTTTGCAGGGAAAGTGCTTTAGGGCGAGATTTAAAGGGCTGATGGTACAAATCACAAATGGGCAATTCCCCTGAAGGGTATTTGAGCATAAAATTCTAAAATCCCCGACTTAATGGAAGTCGCGTCAAAGTCGAGTGAACTGTTCAACGATTTACGATATCTTTCAACTTTTTACTTCCCATTTCTTTTCCACGTACGATAAAAGGTGCTAAAGAGTGCCATTTAAGTGGGTGGTTTATCGTAAAGGGTATTTCGTGTCGTTGTAACCAATATTCTGCGGTCGATCGTCAATCGTCAAAGAATAGAAGTCAAGTTTAAAATTTTAAATGCAGAACTTTATTTGAATAAAATATTACAGCAAGTCAAAGAGCACTCAGGAATCTTGGTCGGCGAAAACTTGGTAGTATCTACATTTTTTATTGAATATAGCTCAAGAACTTTTAATACTTCTTTCCCAATAAAGAAATCTTGTATTCGAACTTGGCGAACCTGGCATTTTATTCTCGGCAGATAAAAAGATCCAAAGGAGGCGATGAAACGTGAAAAATATGCAACGAGAAATTTTCTTACTTTCCATAAAGACAGTCAAATACAAGAGAGTCTATCCGACAGATTGTAAATTCCCCGTTTTCTCAGGGTCAATTTTTCATTTTTTCCGTCTTTTTTCGTCTTCTTGTGAAAAACTCAACATTTGCGTGTTGAAAATTCATTGGTTTCGTAGAAAATTCGTCTTTTCTGTTGACAATTTGTCTTTTTTAATATTTTAAAAGCTCCCAGGTCGTTGTAAGGTTGATAACGTCAGTCCCACTCGACTTAGGTCAATGTGACTGACGTTAAAATGACACTTCCCTTTCTTCCAAGTCAAAATTGTGATTATTTTGAAAAGTTCATTATTCTAAGTCAGAATTATTCTTCATTAGCCTTCTTTTTTAAATCCAGGTATACCTCAGAATTGTAATTCTTTTGGATTTCCTGAAGAGACTCAAAATTGTTCTTGTCCAAAAGCGATGAAACGTGAAAAACATGCAGCGAGCAATTTTCTTTCTTTCCATAAAGAAAGTCAAATACAAGAGAGTATATCGGACAGATGATTTTAAATTCCTGGTTTTCTCCCGGTCAATTTTTTATTTTTCCGACCATTTTTCATCTTTTTGTTAAAAACTTAACATTTGCGTGCTGAAAATTCAATGGTTTCGTAGAAAATTCGTCTTTTCTGTTGAGAATTGGTCTTTTTTAATATTTTAAAAGCTCCCAGGTCGTTGTGAGGTGGAGAGCCCAATCTTAACGTCAGTCCCACTCGACTTCGGTCAATGGGACTGACGTTACAATGACGCTCCCCTTTCTTCTTTTTCAAATTCCCCGTTACAAGTCAAAATTGTAATTATTTTGGAAAGTTCACTGTTCCAAGTCAGAATTATGCTTCATCATCCTTCTTTTTTGAATCCAGGTATACCTCGGAATTGTAATTATTTTGGAAAATTTCCTGAAGAAACGCAAAATTGTTCTTGTCCAAAAGCGATGAAACGTGAAAAACATGCAGCGAGCAATTTTCTTTCTTTCCATAAAGAAAGTCAAATACAAGAGAGTCTATCCGACAGATCATTTTAAATTGCCGGTTTTCTCGGGGTCAATTTTTCATTTTTACGGTCTTTTTTCGTCTTTTTGTTAAAAAATTAACATTTACGTGTTGAAAATTCATTGGTTTCGTAGAAAATTCGTCGTTTCTGTTGACAATTTGTCTTTTTTAATATTTCAAAAGCTCCCAGGTCGTTGTAAGATGGATAACGTCAGTCCCACTCGACTTCGGTCAATGTGACTGACGTTACAATGACACTTCTCTTTCTTCCAAGTCAAACTTGTGATTACTTTGCAAAGTTCATTGTTCCAAGTCAGAATTCTGCTTCATTATCCTTCTTTTTTAAATCCAGGTATACCTCGGAATGGTAAATTCTCTTCGAAAATTTCCTGAAGAAACTCAAAATTGTTCTTGTCCAAAAGCGATGAAACGTGAAAAATATGCCACGAGAAATTTCCTTGCTTTCCATAAAGAAAGTCAAATACAAGAGAGTCTATCCGACAGATTTTGAATTCCCCGTTTTCTCAGGGTCAATTTTTCATTTTTCCCGTCTTTTTTCGTCTTTTTGTTAAAAACTTAACATTTGCGTGTTGAAAATTCATTGTTTTCGTAGAAAATTCGTCTTTTCTGTTGATAATTTGTCTTTTTGAATATTTTAAAATCTCCCAGATCGTTGTAAGGTGGAGAGTCCAGTTATAACGTCAGTCCCACTCGACTTACGTCCATCAAGCTAGCACCCCCACCATCGAAAATCAGTATTTTGATTATACCCAAATTATGTGCTACTTCTGTTAATGGGACTGACATTACAATGACACTTGCCTTTCTTCTTTTTAAAATTCCCCGTTCCAAGTCAAAATTGTGATTATTTTGGAAAATTGACTGTTCCGAGTCATAATTATAATTCTTTTGGCAAATTCCCTCTTCTAGATTTGAATGATCACTTTTATAGAAAATTCACTGTTCCAAGTCAAAATTATAATTGTTTTGGAAAATTGTAATTATTTTGGAAAATTCACTGTTTCAAGTCACTAATTCATTTATCAAGTTGCTCGCTGATATAACTATTGTTTTATTTACATTTTTTTAAAAAGGATGTTTTTAAGAGATTTCTTTATTCATATTTCTTAATTAATCATGTTTTTATGAGACATTTAATGTTTATAGGATTTATATTTTATTTAACTTACACAACTCGATTTCTTTTTTTAATGGAATTTCTTTTATTTGTTTCAGGTATGTTTCTGGTTTAGATAAAATTGCATCGAATTGGGCGGCTTTCTGGTAAGGAGAAATAATTTATTATTGTTATCGGGAAATTTATTGCGAGGGATTTTAAGAGATTTCAAGAACTTTCATCTAATTTCAGAGGATTTCAAATTTTTTGCCAAATTTGGAATTTAGGATCTCCAAGGACTAAAAATATTTTTATTAATGCAATCAATTTCAAAGAATCCCAAGAAATTTACAAATTTCAAGTGATTGTAAAAGTGTATCAATGATTTCACGTAAAATTTCAGAAGATTGAAGAGATTTCGAATATTTGAATCTTTAATAATTGTAAATTGAAGCATTAAAAATCGTTTAGTATTTTTTCAAATTTCAACAGGAATCCTAGTTGAAAACCTAACAAAATTATATCCAGGATTTTAAGGAGTTTAGGGTATATTTTTGAAAATTCCAAGTAATTTAACGAGATTTGATATTTTAATAAGACTCCCGAGGATTTCAATGATTTTAAGGGTTTTTAAAATCTCCCAAATCGTTGTTGGGTGGAAAGTTCAGTTATAACGTCACTCCCACCCAACTTCGATTCAGTTTTCGATCCACCCTATTGTTCATAACAATCAAGACATTAAAAATGGAAAAGAGTTTATCAAGGTGGCCGCAAAACTTCATTTTCATAATACCCTGATTTTTCCCTAACTAGCTTTTTTCTGACCATTCATATTCAAAGACGAAAATTCTAATCTAGCCTCGTTATACTGTCAGGTATCAAGGAGTTCATGCGAGAGAAATGAGAAAGGGCGTCATTATAACGTCAGTCCCACTGATCAAAGTCGGGTGGGACTGACGTTATAACTGATCTCTTCACCTTACAACGGGAGATTTTTAATATTTATTTTAATACAATCGAATGAAAAATCCAGCTCACTAAATCAAATACCCGGTCATTCCCGGTGATCAAAATTCCAGATTTTCCCGGTTTCCCCCTTCATTTAGACACCCTACTAACGAGAAAGTTCCTTACTTTCCCTAACAAAAAGTCCAATAATTTTCCTCGAGAAGCCAATACTTTCTCCTTTTTCTCTCTTTCCATTGTCTCTCGACTTGGAAGTAAGAAGTTGGAATATGCACGTTCTCTGATTAACCACGATAAGTGGCATTAGATAAGGAGATATTTCCGCAGGCAATATCTCATCCCCTACGATTCAGTTGAGCTTCGCTGAGAAGTTTCCAGGAGTCGTGGGCTCTATTTGTTCCCGATGAACAAACGATGCCGAAGATAGAGCCTCTTACGTGGCTTCCGGATAAATGTCTGCAGTGCCATCGCATCCCCAACCCGCAAAGCGAAAATTGCCTTCCCTAAAGTCTAAATCCAAAGATGGCCGAACAGAAGTGGTGGGATAAATTTAGCCAACTGGGACGAGTCCTAATTACAATGGAGGGACGTGACTCTCAGGACCAACTCCTTCCGGAAGCTAACTGGTTCGCTAGCTGTTACTTCAGCCGACCTGTCCAACTAGGCTTTAGCTTTAAGGCCACGTCCAGCTTCCACCACCGAAATACTCTCAAGGGACACGTTCAAACTTTGAATGCGATCTGCATGAGATGCAAACCCGTCGGATCGTGTCCGAGAGACATTAACGGCCTCAGTGTCAAACTTTCCTGACAATGTCTTACATACAATCCTGATGCGAATTCTGGAAAAACTCTACTCTACAGGGAAAAAATTTTGCCATGGATCACGAACCAGCTAGATCCAGATATGAGAAAAATTGATGGATTTTTATTAATAATCTGAGAAATTTGAGAAAGAATTGACGAACGTGGAGGTGGAGAGTGCAGTTATAACGTCAGTCCCACTCGACTTCGGTGATTGGGACTGACGTTACTATGACACTTTCATTTCTTCTTTTTAAAATTCCCCGTTCCAAGTCAAAATTGTAATTGTTTTGGAAAGTTCACTGTTACAAGTCAGAATTATGCTTCATTATCCTTCTTTTTTTAATCCAGTGGAAATTTGTTGTATTTAAGATAATACATGCTTTGCAGGGTGAAAACTTCATTTTCAAAATTCTATGATTTTTCCTCGACCAAATTTTTTTTCTTGACCATCAAGATTCAAATACCATTAACATTCATATACAAATTAAAAAATTTCAAAGTTATTTATTTTAAACAAAAAATGTGACTTTTCTACGATAAAAGATGACTTCTTACGAAAATACTTAATTTTTCTACAAAATGATTAAATTCTTTACAAAATAATTAAATTTTCAACGAAATAGTTGAATTTTCAACCTTGAAAGATAAATTCGCAACAAAAACGTGTAATAGTTGATATTTTAACCAAGAAGGATGAAATTTCATTTAAAAAAAATGAATTTTAAAATAAAAAATTTTCTGTACAAAAATTGAATTTTCAACAAGAAAAATAGGAATTTTCAGCAAAAAAATTAATTTTCAACAAAATAGTTGAATTTTCAACCAAAGAGATAAAGCTTAATGAAAAAAATGTCAACAGAATCGTGCAAAGTTTACCCACGCGGTTAAATTTTCAATTAAAAAAGATCAGTTTTCAACTAAATAGTCAAACTTTAATCAAAGAGATGAATTTTCAACTAAAAATATGAATCTTCAACAAAAAAATGATTCCTTAAGAATGTGGTTCAAACAAAATTTTCAAAAAAAATAGTTGAAATAAGAAGTAAACTTTCTATGAAGATACTCGAATTTTCAACCTAAAAAGACGAATTTTCAATAATAACAGTTGAATTTTCATAAAAAAATGATGCCTTTTTAAAAAAATTATTTAATTTTCAATCAAACAGTTGCATTTTCATCCAAGAATGATTAATTTTCTACTAAACCAGATGATTTTTTAAATCACAAGGTGAATTTTTCTCAAAAGGTAAATTTTCTACGATATAGTTGAATTTTCAACAAAAAAGTAGATTTTTGGAATTCAACTGTTTTTTATGAAAAACTAAAATATTTGTTTAAATTCCCTTTTTTATTTCAAATTAATTTTTTACACCGAAAATGTAATTATTTCATTTTTCATTGGAAATTGATCTTTTTTAATTTAAAATCCAACTACTTGGGTAAAAGTTGACCTACTTTGTTAAAAAAAATTTTTTTGGTTGAAGATTCATCTCTTTGTTCGAAATTTTCTTTGAAAATTCATTTTTTTTACATAGAACAGCTTTTTGTTTGAAATTTCATCTTTTTCCGTTAAAAATACAACTATTTTGTTGAAAATCAATCTGTTTTGTTTGAGGATTCAACAATTTGTTAAAAATTCGTCTTTTTTGGTTGAATTCAACTGTTTTTGGTATAAAACAAAAATCCTTTTTTTTATTAATTTTTTTTTGCCTGAAAAATAATATTTTCAACTGAAAATGTAACTATTCCAAAAATTGATGTTTTGTAGTAGAAAATTGAACTATTTAGGTAAAAATTCATGTATTTCGTTGAAAATTCGTCTTTTAGGCAGAAAATTAATCTTCTTGGTTGATGTCATCCTTTTCGTTAAAAATGCAACTGGCTGCAAATTAATCTGTTTTGATTGAGCAATCAACTATTTTGTCAAAAATTCATATTTTCGGTTAAAGATTTAAAATTTTAGTTAAAATTTCATATCTTTGGACGAAAATTACTTTTTTTTAATTATTGTTGAAAATTAATTTTTATTAACTTAAAATCTAACGTCCATTTTGGGTTAAAAATTTATTTTTGTAGTAAGAAATTCTACTAGTTGGTAGAAAATTCGTCTTTTGAGTAGAAAATTAATCTTCCAGGTTGACATTTCATCTCTTTTGACTAAAAATGCAATTTGAAAAATAAAATGTTCTCTTTAGTTATTTAAATGCTCCTAAAGTCAGATAAAAATTGTTATAAAACGTTTAAAATTATGGGAATCGTTATTCAAATTCAAATGAAGGCATTTCCATGCAAATGGAACGGCTTCATTTTGCGTCAAGTGGGAAGTCAGGATAATTTCATAAGATGTCAAACTGACGTATTAATTAATTAACTGTCATATTGACATGATAGAAAAAATCACGAGACAAGAAACACGCGAAAAGCGAGCAAGTGCAAAATTACAGGTTTCCATAAATATAATACTTTTTGTAAAATGAAATAAACAGCAGAGTATTAATAAAAAATATATAAAATACTGGGAGATTATTAGAGGCGTAAAGGAGGACTTGAAAATATTGGGAGGTTGTACGAGGATTAAAGGAGGACTTTAAAAATGCAGTTCAGATTATAGGCGGACGAAAGGACTTGAAAAATACTGGGAGGTTGTAGAAAGGTTAAAGGGGGGCTTGGAAAATACAGTTCAGATTATAGGAGGACTAAAGGAGGACCTTGAAAATACTGGGAGGATTAAAAGAAGATTTGAAAAAGTACTGGTATGATGTAGAAGATTTGAAAGAGGACTTACAAATTAGACGGAGGTTGTAGGAGGATTCAAAGAGGACTTGGAAAATACTTGGAAATTGTAGGAGGATTAGAGGAGATCTTGAAAAATACTGCGATGTTGCAGGAAGATTCAAGGAGGACTTGAAAAATATTGGGAGGTTGTAGGAGGATTAAAGTATGCCTGGAAAAATACT
>CAKNYM010050776.1:109633-123941 GCA_932195095.1 Andricus curvator | reverse complement strand
AATTCTATGAATTTTTTCATATTATTGAATTGTTTTCAATTTACTTAAATTTTTAATTCACCTTGCCTGTTTATGAATATTTTTTTATTTTTTTAATTTCCTTCCAATTCATCTAAATTCACTTTAATTTTACTGAAATCAATCGAATTTTTTTGGATTTTTTCCAATTTGTTTGAATTTTTTTGAATTTAGTTTCAATTGTTTTGAAGTGTTATGAATTTATTCTGAATTCGTTGAAATTCACATAGAATTATTATAAATTTCATCGAATTCTTTTTAATTCTTTTTAATTCTGAAGTACATTAGTCACATTATTAATGCACATTATTCATTTTTATTCCCTTCTATATTAAAAATGTTACAACATTAAAATTTTGGTTTTTGAATATTAATGATCAGGGAAAATGAAAAATCAGTCAGGGAAACATCAGGGAATTAAAAAAAAAGTTTTGCGGCGACCCTGATCTTAACCTAACACCCTTTAATTATTGTCAAAAGATTGGACGATGTGTGAGCGGTATACATCAAGCCATGTTATTTACATTTTACACGTGGGTGCCGTTGGAACACCTTTCTTCCTCCCTGTGAATTATAGAAGGGGGCCACAAATTACTGCAATAAATTTTGTTTTGAAGAAAGGAACAAGGTTGAATTTTCTATAAATAGAAAAATGTTAAATTTTTAATCCAGTATGTACCGTAAAATGGGGCTAAACGGACCACGTGCGGGGAAACCGGCTCATCCGCAACTTTATTTTTTATAATTAATTATCTCCTCGGAACAATAAATTTTCAGATTAGCGATTGTTTTCTTTTTCACGAATATTAAACCATGAATAACCATGAATATTTTTCGTTCTACATAATGATATTTGGAAGTGACAATAAGATTATTGAACGTTTCCATCAGTTTTATTAAATTTATTTACTTCAAAATAATTAAAAAACTTTTAAATAATTTCTTTTTCTGTGAAGTTTTTCTTCTAAGAACTTTCTTTTACTTTTGTTTATGAGTTAGCGACTTAGCTCACACTTCGCCGCTCACACTTCGCGCTCACACTTCGCGCTCACACTTCGCGCTCACACTTCGCCCTCACACTTCGCCCTCACACTTCGCCCTCACACTTCGCCCTCACACTTCGCGCTCACACTTCGCGCTCACACTTCGCGCTCACACTTCGTCACTCACACTTCAATGGACATATTCATATTTATTATATAAGTATATTATTATGTTTATTATATTTATGTTTAATATATATTTGAAGTATCAATACCTAATTATAATTCCTTTTTTGACTTTATTTAAGAAAAAAACGAAACAAGGATCCGTTTAACCCCATTTGAGGGTGTGTACGATAATTCCGAAACTTGATGTATTCAATATCCTAATCTAAATGCTATATCGACAAACCACGATCGTTTATTGATTCTCCGGCCATTGTGTGGTTTGAGTTATGCTTCTCTAAGCATTAGTGGGCTTATTACCCCAGCAGTTCCATTCACCCCTTAATAGCAGAACAACACAATGGGGCTAATATCTTCAATTAATAAGATATTCATGTTTACGATTCTTATCATCTACCTTAAATTGCGATATAATTAGAAGCATCCAAATGTAAAAGCAATTGACAGCATGTGACGCTTCGTACCCTAATTCAGAGGGAAACGTTACTTTGTTGCAGTCAATTGTTTTTGCAGTAAAGCTTTAAAAACAATTGACAGCAGGAGAGTTTTCGTATCCCAAGTCAGAGGGAGACGGTACCTTGTTGCAGTCTATTGCTTTTGCCGCAAAACTGTAAAAACAATTAACATCAGGTGACGCTTAGTACCCTAAGTCAGAGGGAAACGATACCTTGTTGCAGTCTATTGTTTTTGTCGCAAAACTGTAAAAACAATTAACATGTGAGTTTTCGTACCTCAAGTCAGAGGGAAATGATACCTTGTTGCAATCTATTGTTTTTTCCGAAAAACTGTAAAACCAATGGACAGATGGGGTGACGTTTCGTACCCTTAGTCAGTGGAAAACGATACCTTGTTGCAGTCTATTGTTTTTGCCGCAAAACTGTAAAAACAATTGACAGCACGTGAGTTTCCATACCCTAAGTCAGAGGGTAACGATACCTTGTCGCAATCTATTGTTTTTGCCGCAAAACTGTAAAAACAATTGACAAAAAGTGACTTTCGTACCCTAAGTCAGAGGGAAACGATACCTTGTTGCAGCGTAACTTTCACACTACCAAGGTTAATTTTTGATGCAGGGAAATTTTTTACCTGATCCTTTTTTTCTTCCTGAAATTTGAAAAATCCTCTAAGATACCTAAAATCGAGTATTTTGACTCGAATTTTCCCCTTTCCCCCCTTTTTTTTACAAAGTCTTGGTTCACTACTTTAAGAATTATAAACATAAATTCCAAACGTTAGAAAAGAAGATACTTTGTAAATGATTCTTTTTGATGTTGGTCTTAGAAAGTTGTAAATATTTTGGAATTGGGTGTCTGTACATTATAGCTCAATATACGAACATTTTAATTTTTTACCATCCAGAAATTAGCATTTTTTAAACATTTCTTATTTTAAAAATATTATTCAAATATTCAACTGCTTTTTATCTAAAATTAAAATCTGTTTTGATTGCAATATCAACGATTACATTTTTTGTCAAAAATTTATATTTTTGACTTGAAAATTCATATTTCTCCTTGAAAATCCAACTATTTTCTTGAAAATTATTATTTTTCAAATCCAGGTCCCATAGAAGCCGGTCTGGTTTTTTAATTCCTGGAACTGCTGGCCCACGCAGTTGCTCAGCGGGAAGGGCCGTAGTGCGCAATTACTCAGTCGAGTATATTGCGCAATATTATGCATTTCAATTGGAAACGGTTCCGGCGGCCCGGACTGTTTACGTTTCAAGGGTCAGGCAGGGAAACTTAGTAAAGAAAAAGTTAGTTAGCGAAAAGTTAGGAAACTTTGAAAATTAATTTTTGCAACCATGTCAATTTGTAGTAATTCACATAGAGGTTTTCATTACATTCATAATATTTATTGCTGTAACATAAACCTCGAGAAGGTTCTTGAACCCTTGATCCATGCGGAAATGGGCTTCAAATCGGATTAGGTTTCAAGTGTGTCAAACGAAGCCATATAGAATCACGAGCATATCTCTTCCTATCGATTCTTCGGACACGTTGTCATCGTGTCTTATTTCAGTCTTCAAGATTAAGATTAAGTACAATTATTTTTACAATTCCACCTCGACCCTTATCTTTGATACCATAATAATTCCGAAAGCTTCTCAATTCGTGTTTAACCAGTCTATCCTACTTTTTGTTGTCAAGATCAAATCCTAACTGGATTGGCACATAAAATTGCCACCGAATTGTGACAATTGGATAAAAAGTAGCCTGTGCGGTCTGGCAGACCGCACAGCCATACGTCCATACTGATTAGTCATTTTTTGCCCAAATGAAGAATAATCGGGTAGGCCTCGAGGTAGGCCAGGGGGAGGGGTCCTGATATTAGTACCATGGTGCGGTCTATGAGACCGCACGGCCACACAAATGTTAAACCCAACCCCTGAATGTAAAAATTTCTAAACAGTTGTGAAAAGACTAGAAAGAGCCAAAAATAAGTAAGGGAAGAGGGAAAAATAAATTACAAAAATGTCTACTAATGAATTTATTAAAAGATTTTCCTATAAAGGCAATTTATATCGTAATTACTGATTGCTTCAAATTAAATTTTGCAAACCTGTTTCATTTTGATAACGTTTCCGAGCCTCTTCCTGCAATTAGTGATTTCTCTTTGACAGGCACGTTATTCGTTAATGTAATATGGATGAGTGATAAGTATCACAGGTCGCTCACAAAGATCGTGCAGCGAGTCGAGAGAGCACTGATAGTTAAACTTGATAGGATGTAATATTTTCGAAACCAATTAATTAGGGAAATCTACAAAGTGGTTTTAATCTGCAGAGATGAAAATTTCAACAAAAAAGTTAATTTTCAATCAAGAGAGGTCCATTTTTAAACAAATAATTGAATTTTCAACAAAATAGTTGAAATTAAATTAAAAGGGACGAATTTCCTACCAAATAGTTCAACTTTTAACAAAATAGTTGAATTTTAAACCTACAAAGATGAATTTTCAACTAAATGACCGATTTTTCCATAAAAAAAGATTAAACTTCAACAAAAACAGTTGCGATTCAATAAAATAGTTTAATTTTTAAGTAACAAATTTTTCTTAGAAGGTAGTTGAATTTAAAAAAAAAAAACAGTTGAATTTTTGATCATAAAGGTGACTTTAACAAAGTATTTGAATTTTCAACAAAATAATTAATTTTTCAGCGAAAGAGTGCAATTTTCAAACAAGAAAGATAACTTATTTACCAAAAAGATGAACTTTCTATCGAAAAAGACAGATTTTTAACAAAAGAGTTGTTGTTCAACCAAGAAAGATTTTTAGTCAAGAAAGAACAAAAATTTCAACAAACAAACAAAATTTGCATAGAATTGTATTTTCAACAAAATAATGAAACAGTTGAATTTTCAATAATAAAGTTAATTTTCTATCAAATTTTCAAACACACAATTGAATTTTCAACAACATTTTCAACAAAAATAGATTAAATTTTAAAAAAATACAAGAATTTGCAAACCAACAGTTGCATTTTTTACCAAAACAAAAACAAAAAAGTTCATTTACGACGAAAAACTATAATTTTCTACCAAATTAATTTTCACAACCAAGAAGTTGAATTTTGAACAAAAGTGATGAATCTTCAACCAAAAAATAAATTTTTTACAAAGTAGTTTAATTTTCAACCGAAAAAGAGAACAAAAAATATTTTAATTTTCAATGAAATTCGAAAAGTTGAATTCATCCAAAAAATACGAATTTTCAACAAAATATGTAGTTGAATCCTCAACCAAAACATGTTATTTTTCAATCATAATTAAATTTTCAACCAGGACAGATTTTTAGACAAGAAAAAAAAAAAGAAAAAACCAAAAAGACTCATTTTCTACAAAAAAAATTAATTTTCAACATAAAAGTTAATTTTCAATTAAATAGTATAATTTTCTACCAATTTGTTGAATTTTTATGACAAAAAGACGAATTTTCCACAAAACACTTGAATTTTTAACATAAAAGTTCATTTTTACATCCAACAAGTTGAATTTTCTACCAAATTGTTGCATTTCAATGTCAAAAAGACGAATTTTCCACACAAAAATTAAATTTCGAACAAAAAAATTAATTTTCACAACCAAGAAGATGAATTTTGAACAAAAGTGATGAATCTTTAACCAAAAAATTGATTTTTTGCAAAGTAGTTTAATTTTCAACCGATAAAGAGGGATTCTCAACAAAACATATAACAGTTGATGTTTCAACCAAAAAATATTTTAAGTTTCAATCAAATTCAAAAAGTTGAATTCAACCAGGACAGATTTTTAGACAAGAAAGAAAAAAGGAAAAAACCAAAAAGACTAATTTTCTACAAGAAAATTAAATTTTCAACACGAAAGTTAATTTTAAATTAAATGTTTTAATGTTCTACCAATTTGTTGTATTTTTATGACAAAAAGACGAATTTTCCACAAAACAATTGAATTTTTAACAAAAAAGTTCATTTTTGCATCCAACAAGTTGAATTTTCAACTAAAATTATCAATCTTCAACCAAAAAAATGAATTTTTTACAAAGTAGTTTGACCTTTAAGCAAGTAGTTTAATTTTCAACCAAAAAAGAAGAATTCTCAACGAAACATATAATAGTTGATGTTTCAACCAAAAAATTTTTTAGATGTATTAAAAAAAAGTTGAATTCAACCGCAAAAAATACGAATTTTCCACAAAATATTTAGTTGAATCAACGAAAATAGTTAAATTTTCAACTAGAAAATACCAATTTTCTGTTAAAAAAATTAATTTTAAACGAAATACTTGCATCTTCGACGAAAAAATATTAATTTTCAAACAAGCAGTTGCATTTTGAACCAAAAAAGATTACTTCTGAATGAAATAGTTCAATTTTCAATTACAGAATGAAATTTTCAACCAAACCGTACAATTTGTAACCAAACAAACTAAATTCGTAACCAAAAATATAATAGTAGCCTTTTAACCAAAAAAAAAAGAATTGTCAACCAAAAATAGTCCTATTAATTCAATTCGCATTTTATCGAAAAAAACGAGACATTTTTTTTTAAAGAGGGAGAAGTTAGAGCATTTTTTGGAATTTTTTTCGATTTTTTATCATTTCGGAGGTTGAAAACGAGGGTGTACCGGAGGATATAGGGGAATGCAACTTTTTGGGGTATCTTTGGACATCAGATAGAACCATTCCGAAGCATAGAATTTTAGGTCCGGGAGTTCGGGCATTTTTTATGATTTTCTTATTTTTGGGGGTTGAAATGGGGTGTGTGCCGGGAGATAGGGGTGCGGTACCTTCTGGATTTAATTTTGGCACCAAATAATCTTATAATCAACACTAACATTTTAGGTCTGGAAGTTGTGTCATTTTTTATGATTTTTTCGATTCTTAGGGGTTGTATTGGGGTGTGTTCCGGAGGTGCTAGGAGAATTAAAATTTTTTGGGTATCTTTTGTCATTAAACAGATCCATTTAGAACTTTTAAATTTTAGGTCTCGTGCAAAATTTTTTTTTTGTAAATTCGTTTTTTGTAAACGTTGCAAACTTCAGCGAGGTGGAAAAGAGGGGTGCAGATAAATGGCTGTAAAGTCTGAATATCGCTTGACTGTTTCCTGATTTCCTCTTATTTTAAGAGAAACAGAAAATAAAATGTGTTTTCAAATTAAAATAAATTCTAGAAGATATTAAATTCGAGCAAGTTCGTTGCCCCTTTCTCATTAGGTGTGGCGGGGCCATAAGAATAATTATTAAAGTCAGATGTTATATAATCCAGGAAGTAAAAGGCGATTAGGACATTAGTAATTAGTACCGTACGCAGGGGGTGTGCTCCCAAATGACGCGAGTTAAATAACGATCACATTTTCTTTAATTAGCTCGTGTACTGGGGCAGTATAAAAAGGCTGGGCGGAAGCTCCCGGGAATAGAGCTTTACTAGAAAACCGCGAGGTTCCTCCTTCTTACCACTATGTTAATAATTTAATTCCATTACTATCCGGATAGGATGGTCGTCAGGTAATGTGGTCTTCAACGGATGTGTGTTAAATTGATTAAAAGTGGTCGATATTTGTCCTCAGGCGTTGGCTATTTCATCTAAAATGACAACTGGAAGTCAAGAGAATCACCAGTCTCGTGAAATGAAAGAATACACCATGGGCAGCACTTTAATCACGAGAAAACTTTTCCCAGTACAACACACCCCAAGAAAAACTGCGGTCTATCTTCATAAAAAATTATTCAAAGTAGGGGCCGAGGCTACAAAAAAGGGTTGCCTAACCTATTAAGACGTTGATTAAGTCCACACTTACCCATCCTATACTTTCCCTTCCCTCACTTCATCCTTCGCTTCCCCCTCCACAAACTTCTTCCTCCTCTACTTCATCTTCTCATCGCTTCCTCTGCTAACACTTCCCTTACTCTACTTCATTCCCTAGTCATCACTTCACCTTCCTCACTCACCCTAATTTCTAATCACTTTCCCAACTTCCCATCCCTCATGTACCCCACCTCTTCTATTCTCATTTCCTCTCCCTTCCACTGCGCACCCTCCCCTCATCACCCTTTCTCTCCCGCACTTCGTCCACTCCTTATCCCCTCACTTCTCCACTTCCCCTCCTATGGTTTCTCCTCACTTCCCAAACTCTTCCTCCCCTCACCTGTTTTCCCTCCACTCATTCCCCATACACTTCTCTTCTCATTTCTCCTCGCTCTTTACTCCCCTCATTCCTCTTACTTCTCTTACTACCTTCCCCTCATTTCTTCTCCTTCCACTGCGTACCTTCCCCTCTTCGCCCCTACTTCCCCTTCCATCACTTCCCCTCACTTCTCCTACTTCTTCTCCCGCACTTCAGCTACTCCTTATTCCTTCACTTCTCCTCTTCCCCTCCTACGATTTCCCCTCACTCCTCATACTCACTCTCCCCTCACCACCTGTTTTCCCTCCACTCATTCCCCTTCTCCCTCTATCCTCCCCTCATTCCACTCACTTCCCTTAATACCTACCCCTTATTTCCCCTCACTTCCTTTCTTTAAATGTTATTTTATCAGCAGATAGATTTTGATTTATTACTCTCATCAATTTTTTATAGTGAATTCTTTTTGGTGCAGAATCCTGAGTTAAAAGTATTTTTCTAAGTAAGCTAAAAAGAAATAATTTGTAAAACACGAAAAAGACTATTTGAAAAACATACTTTTTCTGTTCATGTTTCCTTAGACTTTTAAATTTTCAATTAAATAGCTGGAAAAAAAGATTAAACTTCAACCATAAAGAAATGCATTTTGAAAAAAAAAAAAAAAAAAAAAAAAAAAAAATCCAAATGGATGAATTTTCTGTCCAAATAGAAGAATGTTCAATAAAACACTTGAATTTTCGTCCAAAAAAGATGACTTTTTAACAAAATACTAGAATTTTCAACAAAATGATTAAATATTAAACAAAACAATTAAATTTTCAACAAAATAGTTCAATTTTCTGAGTTTTTCTGAGTTGTTCAAAGTATTTTTCTTAGTGAGATAAAAAGAAATAATTTGTAAAACACGAAAAAGACTATTTGAAAAACATACTTTTTCTGTTTATGTTTCTTTAGACTTTTAAATTTTCAACTAAATAGCTGGCAAAAAAGATTAAACTTCAACCACAAAGAATTGCATTAAAAAAAATAAAAAAAATCCGAATGGATGAATTTTCAATAAAACACTTGAATTCTCGACCAAAAAAGATGACTTTTTAACATAATTTTAGAATTTTCAATAAAATGATTAAATAATAAACAAAATAATTCAATTTTCAACAAAATAATTGAATTTTCTGAGTTTTTCTGAGTTGTTCAAAGTATTTTTCTCAGTAAGATAGAAAGAATTAATTTCTAAAATACAAAGAAGACTTTTTGAAAAAGTCTATTTTTCTCTCCTTAGACTTTTAAATTCGTCTTTTAATGTATTTTTATCAATTGAAAACTTTTAATTTTTTCAAAATACAGTTTTCTAAAATGAAAAATACCAATCCATGCAATAACAATTAACTCAAAATTAATAATGTGTCCGAATTATTTCTATTTTCTAAAAAAAAAATTCTCTTTTCTAACCTAATATTTAAAAGTATTAAAAATAAATAAAAAATTCTACTTATTTATTGCACACTTATTCAGAAATATTATTATAAAGTCATCATTTTTGGTTGAAAATTCAACTATATTGGTAAAAAGTGCAACTATTTGATTGAAAATCATCTTTTGTGTTCAAAGTTCCACTCTTGTGTTTAAAATTCATCTTTTTTGGTTGAAAGTTCATTATTTTTTATTGAAAATTCAACAATGTGGTTAAAGATTTTATAATATTATTCATATTTTTTAATTGATTTCAAAGAATCCATTCGCAAGTAGAGATGAATGTAAATATTTGGAGAGAGTTTTAAATATTTTTTGCAATTTATTGAAATTCTTTTAAATTCTTTTGAATTCCGATTTCTGAGGCGAGGAAGAAAGCAAGAGCGAACTTCGGATTCAGCGACCCAAAATTCATGAGAAATGACTAGTCTGGTCCGTCGGAACTCCTACTTTTTTCGTGGGGCCGTGAAATGTATGAAAAAGTATTTTTTGAGGTTAGAAAGAAATCAAGATCTAACTTCGGCATTCCGACTTCGGATTCAGTGACCTAAAATACGTGAGAATTGACTAGTCTGGTCCGTCGGAACTCCTACTTTTTTCGTGGGGCCGTGAAATGTATGAAAAAGTATTTTTTGAGGTTAGAAAGAAATCAAGATCTAAATTCGGCATTCCGACTTCGGATTCAGCGACCTAAAATACGTGAGAATTGACTAGTCTGGTCCGTCGGAACTCCTACTTTTTTCGTGGGGCCGTGAAATGTATGAAAAAGTATTTTTTGAGGTTAGAAAGAAATCAAGATCTAACTTCGGCATTCCGACTTCGGATTCAGCGACCCAAAATACGTAAGAGTTGACTAGTTCCATCCGTCGGAAATCCTACTTTTCTGTGCGTCTGTGATATTAATGGTCATGGAAAATGAGAAAAATAAATGTGGTTTAGAATCACAGTTTACATCCGAATTCTATACTGCTACCTGTGGGAAGAAAATCGCTTGATGCAATTCGCACAAGTCTCCCAGATATGCATATTTCGCGTTTCAGTAATTTAATCTAACTGCGCGCTTTTCGAGGTGCTTTTCAAAATCGCTCGGGTGGAGATCCCGTGTCTTTGACTTTGAGTTCTTCCTCAAAGCTAACAGAAACTCAGAAAGTTGGTTTTAACGCTGGTAAAGGCCGGTAAGTGCCCTCGGGATGCAGATACAAAGTGTACAAGGGAATCGCAAAAGAGAGGAGAGAGAGAAAGAGAGAAGAGATATCAATCCTCGAATGGTATCTCTTTCATGGAACATCTCACAGACAGTGTAGTATAGCTACTCGTCAGACTTGTAGTACAACCTCCACAGAAAGGTAACAGTAACCGAGTTACAATGCAAAGTTGCATTTATCCCTACACGACATACTAAATTGCATTTGGTTTTCGGTATTCGTTCTCTAGAGTCTAGACACGACTCCGAATGTAAACAGATAAGAAAGTCCCTCCTAAATATTCTGCACTAGAAATCACTGAGACCTTTTTCGTCTCTCCACATTCGAATCAGTGAAAATACATTAGGAATCAGTGAAATACTTCTGGAACTTTCTCCAGCTGAACCGGGTTAAGTTTCTAGAATATTCTCGATGACGTCACAAAATGATATTGCGCAATTGCGAGACAAATTTGCATTAACAGCTTCAAGGTTATTCACTATCTCAATTAAGACTTTCGCGTAAACACTTACAAGGTTACATTTTGAGTTGTCCTTGCATTTTCTACTGCGCCATATAGTTATGAGAAAAACAAGGGCAGTTCGAAATATAACTTTGAAAGTGTTTACGCGAAGTGCTTAATTGAGATTATAAAGAACCTTGAAGTTGTTTACGCAAAAACCTCTCTCACAATTGCGCAATGTCATTTCGTGACGTCATCGAGAATATTCTAGAAACTTAGCACGGACACGAAAAGTGATTTATGCCCGTTCTAAGTTTCTAGAACATCCGTGATGACGTCATCAAGAATGTTTCGAGAAACTTAGCACGGACACGAACCACGTAAGCTGCAGAATGTTCTAGAAGTCGGCGCATCTGCTTGTATACAATTTCGTGATATTTCTAAAATTATTTTCAAACTATTTTAAGGATAGGAAAGATAAAAAGAAAAAATGCACATTTTTAGGGAATGTGTCTATTCAGAAGGAATTGCAGATCTAGTGATAGAGGCGACTAGAAACCGAGACGATGTTTCGAACCTTCCTGATCTTGTTAGCAGTATTCTATGGTAAAACTGCGCGCAACTTATGTAGGGCTTTCGAGTCTCTCTGGAATATCAGCTCACGCTATCGAACAAGCCTGTCACGTTAAGAGCCTAAACCGCAAAATACTACCAAGTTTCTGAATATTGATTCAAAGCTTATGCAAGCTATAGTGCTAACAAATGTTTTTCCTTTGTTAAAAATTTATATTTTTTGTTGAAGGCTCATCTCTTTCCCTGGTGGAAAAATTTTTTACAAGAAAGTAGAACATTTCTGCAACTGTAATTTTTTGTTAAAACATGTATAAAAAGTAAATTTAGATTTTTGAATATTGGGAAATAAAATTTTTAAGTTTTCTGTTGATCTTTAGAGGTTTTGAGAAAATAAAAAAAATTTCTTAACTTTGCCGGGAAAATTTAAAATGATTTTTTTTATTTTGAAAAATTAATTTTAAGAGAATATTTAAAAAAACGTTCGAATAATAAATTACAATTGAACAATTAGTGATTTGGAAAATAATCGAGTAAGTTTAAAATATATTTAGAAGTTTTGAAAACATTTCAAAATAATTTTAAAAGTGAAAAGATTTCAAAACATTGAAAACAGAATTTTGAAAGGTTTTAAGTGAATAAAAAATTTGTATCAAAATTCCTAAAAAAAACTAACAATAATTTTCAAAAAAGAATCTGGATGATTTTAAAGTAATTTTTTTACTTTTGCAAGATTTTCCAAAAAATTTACAACTTTTCGGCTGCAAAAGCTGTAAATTCCTGTAGATTCTTGTAGAAAATTAAAACTACAATAAAATGCAACAATGTACAAAAAAATACAAAAAGTACAAAATTCATCTCAAAATAGAAAAAAGTTGTACTTTACTGTAATTTTGGTTGTAATTTATTGTACTTTTTTGTAGATTGTAGTGAAAATAGTTTTAGTTTTCTGTATTTTTTGGTAAAAAATGTTCCACCAGGTTTTTTACGCAAAAACCTCTCTCACAATTGCATAATGTCATTTCGTGACGTCATCGAGAACATTCTAGAAACTTATCACGGACACGAAAAGTGGTTATTTCCATGCTAAGTTTCTAGAACATCCTTGATGACGTCATCAAGAATGTTTCTAGAAACTTAGCACGGACACGAACCACTTTCTAGAAAACTTAGCACGGACACGAACCACGTAAGCTCATAACCTCAAATAACACTTTTTAAGGTTAATTTTTCAAGGATTGATTCGTTCTTAAAAATGTTTTAAAATTAAAATGCTGGTGAATATTAATGGCCAGGGAAAATAAAAAATTGGTCCGGGAAAATTCAGGGAATTTTGGAAATTAAGATTTTTGGCTACCCTGATGTATTCATTTTTTGTGACGTACTCTAGCATAGTTTCCCATATAAAAATCAGGGTAAATACAGTCTGATCATTTTTCAAAATAAAACATCTCTGGTTAACCGGGCCGTTGCGCAAACATGGATATGTACCCATAATTTCAGAATGCTGCCGATGCGTGGCGGGTTTTACGAGAAGGTGTTGATAGCGAAACTCACAAAGCACGAATTAACTACATCGTAAAGTATGGGAAAGCACGTGGTTCATCGTTTCGTTCCGAGACCCCATAAATACTCAGGGGTCACGAGGAATTTGTATGAGCTAGGTGGATTAATCATTTTGATGACGACTGGTGATGATTTCAAGCAATTTCAGGAAATTTTGAACGATTTCAAGAGGTTAAAAAATATTCCTAGAGATTTAAAAAGATTTCAGGATTTTGGAACATTTAAAAGGATTTCAAGAGATTTGAGGAGATTTTGAAGTTTTCCAGAGATTTCGAAATATTTAAAAGGATTTCAAGAGATTTCAGGGGATTCAGAATCATTTCAAAAAGTTTCAAAACATTTTAAATTATTTTAAATAATTTTTTTTTTTGAAAAAAGATCTTCTTTCGCTCCGCTGGGAATCGAACCACAGAACTACTGATTTCCGGTCAGGTGCTTTCCCATTAAGCTACTAGAGCGATCGAGAGAAGAAACTTTTTTCAGAAATACACGCATTATTTTGCTAGATGGTGCAAATAAAATTTTTCAAAGAATCTGTATTGTTAGAGAATAACAGAAAATATTTAACGTCTTTTCAGACTAGATGAAACAGTATTATATTATTATAATATTATATTTATCAGTATTTCTGTGGTTCGATTCTCAACGGAGCGAAAGGAGAAGATCTTTTTCAGAAAATAATTATTTTAAATAATTTTTCTTTCATAGTTCCATCTTTTCTGAAAAGACGTTAAATATTTTCTGTTGTTCTCTAATGATAATACGGATTCCTTGAAAAATTGTATTTGTACCATCTAGCAAAATAATGCGTGTATTTCTGAAAAAATTTTCTTCTCTCGATCTCTCTAGTAGCTTAATGGGAAAGCAGATTTTGAACGATTTCAAGAGTTTCAAAACATTTAAAAATATTCCAAGAGACAGAAAAAGATTTAAAGGCGATTTCAAGAGATTTCAAAATATTTAATCAAATCAAAAGGATTTCGCGAGATTTCAAAAGATTGCGAATTAATTCAAGAGATTTAAAAATATTCCAAGAGACCTAAAAAGATTTCAAGCGATTTCAGGAGATTTTGAACGATTTCAAGAGATTTCAAAATATTCCTAGAGATTTAAAAAGATTTTAAGCGATTTCAGGCGATTTGGAATGATTTCAAGATATTAAAAAATATTCCTGAATATCTAAAAAGATTTAAGGCGATTTCAGGAGATTTCAAAACATTTAAAAATATTCAAATCAAAAAGATTTCGAGAGATTTCAGAAGAT
>CAKNYM010050776.1:67268-93170 GCA_932195095.1 Andricus curvator | reverse complement strand
GCACCCCCACCAGGGCTGCACCCTAGACCGCCCCCCCCGCAACTTCGATCAGGTAGCGTTTTTTTCACACTTTTCATGATCTTGTTGTAAAAAGTATCGTGCATGTCTCGTGGTAGGCCCTTTTCTTGACTCGTGCAGTGTTTTTAGACTCGTCTACGGTTCGGGCACCTTCGGTGCCCTCACCTACGACTCGTCCTAAAAACACTGCACTTGTCACGAAAAGGCCATCGCCTAGCACTTGTAATGCAATATACTATTGTTGAATTTTTTTCTTTGAGAGTTAATTTTTGTAACTGAAAATGTAATGGAAAGTTAAAAGAAAGCAAAATAAAATGATTCATTGACCTTAGAGAACAATTGAATAGAATATGTCACTGCAAATTGACTAATTACTGCCAACTGTCTTTGCATTAAAACGAACAACACACTCGATCAAGTATTAATTGCCTACATCCGCTTTAATTGCAGAAATTAAAATCCGGAATGAGAGAAGACTGTATTCGGAAAGTTCAAAATTTAATCTTAATCGTTGATTAAATCTTAATCTTTTCATTGATTTATAAAATAGACAAAAAAGGCCAATTGATTATTGCAACAAACTTTAGAAGAAAAACCCAAGCGTAAATAATTAAAAAGTAGTTGAGGTCATAATTGTTAATTTATAAAAGCTTATTCTATTAGCCATTCTTTTTTTAATTAAAAAATTTGCTAAACCATATTTAATAAAAATGTTGTTAATGTATAGAATTCCTGAAAATAAAAACAAGAATCCAACGACCACATTTGGACAACCACCATAAAATGCTCATTTTTTTCCTCTTTTTTATTTTTCTCCAAAGAAAAAATTTTTTTTTCAAAGAAAAAGTAATTTTTAAAATTCTAAGGAATTTTCAAGAGCTTTTAGAAGTTTCAAGGATTTCATAAGATTTTTTTATTCATTGGATTTTAAAGAATTCATTCAAGAGAAGTGAGGTATTTCGGAGAATTTCAAAGATTTGAAGACTTTTTAAATTAGTTTTTGAAATTCGCCCTGAATTCTTATTAATTGATCCTGAATTCACTTAAATTCTTTAGAATTCTTTTGAATTTGTTTAATTCAATTGATAAAAATAATCAAAAGATCCTTTTAGTCAGAGACACTGGACCTTGCGTCATCGCGGATATTGATAAAAAAATTAGGAATCATAGTTGGCATTTAGGCTAATAACAAACCGCCATGCTGACCAAGCAAATCCTGAACGTACCTTAATTAATTATTGAAAAATTAATTTTCCCTCAAAATTAGCATGATCACGGAATTAAAAAAAAAAGCAAATCACGTGATTGGCTGTATCGAGGACTCATTGGAAATGTATGTGTGTCTGCCCTTATTTGGTGCCCAACCCCTCTTGACCGGTCGCAAAGGGGGTTAGTTTCGTCATTGAACTTTCGTCATGACGATATCAAATTTTTCGCAAGATCCAGTTTTTGCGCAAGGTCCAGTGTCGCTGGCTCTTAGACTATTTGGTCCCTATATTTTATACCATAAGGACTGTGAGGCCTGAACCTTTCCAGGAATGAACTGAGATTTTTTAAAATCAAAATTAAGTAATTAATAATTTTGAACTTGACGGTACACCTAGAACATCCTTAAATGATAAGTACTTTTAGTGTAAGAGCCATCGACACTGGACCTTGCGTCATCGCGGATATTGATAACAAAATTAGGAATGGCAGTTTCCAAGTAAGATAATAACGATTCGCCATGCTAACCAAGCAAATCCTAAACCCACGTACCTTAATTAATTATTGGAAAATTAATTTTCTCTCAAAATTAGCACGATCGCGGAATTAAAAAAAAAGTAAATCACGTGATTGGCTGCATCGAGGACTCATTGGAAATATATGTGTGTCTGCCTTTATTCGGTGCCCAACCCCTGTTGACCGGGCGCAAAGGGGGTTAGTTTCTTCATTGAACTTTCGTCATGACGATATGAAATTTTGCGCAAGGTCCAGATTTTGCGCAAGGTCCAGTTTTTGTGCGCAAGGCCCAGTTTTTGCGCAAGGTCCAGTGTCCCTATATTTTATACCATAGGGACTGTCAGGCCCGAACCTTTCAAGGAATAAAATGAAATTTTTTTAAATAAAAATTAGGTAATAAATAATTTTGAAGTTGATGGTACACCTAGAACAGCCTTAAGTGATAAGTACCGATAAACCTGTTCTAAGAATGTCATAATTATTACTGAAAGCGATTGCAGGCTGAATGCTTAAGTCGCCCACGTCACAGTTGCAGATTGCACATTGCAAGTAATAACTCGCTCGCGAGTAATGATTGTCACAGACTTGATAGCAGATGACAAATTGAGAACTCGTCAATGTTTTAACACGAGTAATGATGGATTTCTCAGAAGGTCAAGTTCTCGCATTCTTGCCTGGAAGGAAATTAACCCACATGAAGTAATAAAGCTAACCGTGACCACTGGCCTACATGATATGTGTTTAACAATAATACCGAGACTTTTTATTATTATTCTGACCATCTTCGCCTTACGTAACAAACACTTTAAATTTGCACTCTCTTGAATTAATTAGTTTATTTCCCCGCGAATAAAGAGTTTTTTCGGTTCAATTTTCAACAAGAAAAGTTCAACCTTCAAGTTTGGCCGTGCGGTCTCATAGACCGCACCATGCTTCTCACATGTGGATCTCTCCATCCACTGGTATAAAAGATTACTAATAATAAAAAGTGATAAAATTGATTAATTTATTACTTATTCTAATCTTTTTCTATCGTTTTTTGGTAAAGATTCATCTAATTTTGGAATCTCACGAAATAAATACCTTACCGAGTTTCGGAATGTCGAGGAGCTCTCCTGGAAAAGTTTCTACAGTCATGCTATCGCTTTGTCTCAAGACGCGAAACGTAAGTAGGAGAAACCGCGGCTTGATAAATGCCAAGGCTCAAACTCATCTCGCGCATTGTCTTGGGGCGTTGTTCATTTCCGAGGAAACATTTAGCCCCAGGAAGAAAAACATTTAACTTGGTGAAAAGAAAAAATAAACGTGTACTACTTCAACACTAGGTTTAATTGTAATTATCAACTATAATAATAAATACTATAGGTATATTTTTATAATATAAAAAATTATTAATAATAATAATTTTTGTTGTTTCGCGGCTTTTTGGATCTTGTCAATGTGAGAGATTATTAGTATACATCAGTTTGACAGTCAGGGCCGCCTGAACCGTTTATAATTGGAATGCATAATATTGCGCAATATAATCGACTGAGTACCTGCGCGCTGCGGCCCTTCCGAGGCGAGAGTCGAAACAGTCTTACGCCCTGCACCCACACCAGTGGGAGGAGGGACCAACATATCAGAAGCAGGGTGCGGTCTGGGAGACCGCACGTCCACACACAATAATTAAACTTTTCGAGTTGAAAATTGAATTGAAAAAACTGTTTATTCGCATACGAATAAACTAATGGATTCAAGAAAGTGCAAATTTAAGGTTTTGATTACAAAAATCGAAGATGATCGGATTAATAAAAAGAAGTCTCAGTATTATTGTTAAACAAAATAATACCATGTAGGCCAATGGTCACGGCTAGATTTATTACTTCATCTGGGTTAATTTTCCTTCCAGCCAAGAATGCGAGAATAAGACACCCACGTATCAGAAGCATGGTGCGGTCTTTGAGACCGCACGGCCACACTTAAAGCTTAATATTCATTTTTTCATTATTATTCATATTTTATATTACTTGAAATTGAAACAAATATTTTAATTTGATAATTAGGCAACCAAAATAAGAAACAGGTGCTGTTTTTGCTAGTACAATATAAAGTTGAAAGTTCATGAAATGATTTTCCGTGAGTGAATGAAGAGCAATGTAAAGGAATAGTGGTATTGATAAAAGTATACAACCGGTTTACACGCGAATCGACTACTAGAGTTCAATACCCACTTCGGATATAAAATCAAATGTGAAGCACTTGGCCTCGCGGAGCAAAAGTGCACTTGGAATACTGTGAGCAAGTCTTGCATTCGTACACAGAATTCAAAGCGGAATATTGCATTGCATCGATATTTTTATTCTCGGACTAAGAAAAATATTTCATGGTAAAAAAGTTGCATTTTCTGACTGAGAGAAATGAAGTTTAGCCATATAGTGGGTCACACCATACAAAATAAGTAATCAAATAAAGAATTATTATAAATGTTTATTTAATAATAGTCAGCTTCCTCAAGCAAAAATAATTTTCCGAATCAATAATTATTATAAATATTTAATAAATAAGTAAAATTATTCTACATCAGGTGGGTCAATTTGCAATAGCATCGATATTTTTATTCTCAGACTAAGAAAAATATTTCATGGCAAAAAAGTTACATTTTCCGACTTGAAGAAACGTGAAGTAAATGAAGTTTACTATTATAGGGTAACGACCCCAATAGTGAGCCATGTAGTGGGTCACACCATACAAAAGAGGTCACACCATACAAAATAAGTAATCAAGTCAAGAATTATTATAAACGTTTATTTAATAATAGACGGCATCAATTTGCTATTGCAATTCCATACCATTGCATCGATATTTTTATTCTCAGACTGAGAAAAATATTTTATGGCAAAAAAGTGACATTTTCCGACTTACAGAAACGTGAAGTAAATGAAGTCTACTATCATAGGGTAACGACCCCAATAAGTGGGTCACACCATACAAAAGGGGTCACACCAGACAAAATAAGTAATCAAATAAACAATTATTATAAATATTTGTTTAATAATAGTCGCTTTCCTAAAGAAAAATAATTTTCCGAATCAATAATTATTATAAATATTTATTAAATTAGTAAAATTATTTTACATCAGGAGGGTCAGTTTAGGTTGGTGGTCCACTACTGAGGCCGTTACCCTATAAATATACACAAGTTTTCTGATATCGAATTTATGAAACTGTCAACCTATAATCTTGGATGATAATATAACATTATTTCGTTTCGTGCCTGAGAAAAGAAAGAAAAGTGGATTCCACGTCTGACATGTAATATAAAGACTCTAATTCTACACATCGAAACTTTGACTATCATTAAGCCGCTATTGTTTTATAAGTTTTATAAACAAGAAAATGGAAGAAGAATTAATACTGGATCAAAAAAGACACGCTAAATTTAAGTCAGTCAAAATTTGACTGATTAAATTAATGAAGCATGCGATGAATGAAAAATCAGTAATTTCGGCTGACAAAACAGTCGTTTCAATTGATGAATCACTCAGTATTACTGACTGAATCAGTCACTTGAAATGACTGATTTTCAGTCAATGGAAGTGACTGATCATCAATCAAAATTACTGATTCAAATAGTGAAAGACTGATTACGTCATTAAAAAGGACTGGTTTAATCAGTGACAGATACAGCTTAGATCATTCTAAATTACTGATTCAGTCAGTGAATGTTACTAATTAGATCAATTCGTTTTTATTGGTAGAAAATAAATCATTTTTCGTTAAGAATTTATTTTTTCTGGTTGCAAATTGAACAGATTCATGATTTCAGTTGAAAATTCGTTTTTTTTTGCTTGTTAAAAAATACATTTTTTTACTAGAAATAAATTAACCCATTTAACCCTGTTAACCCATTCCATTTTTGATTAAAAATTGATCTTTTTTTTTTGAAAAATATTATTTTGTTGAAAATTCGTCTTCTATTTTAAATTAAAATCTTTTTCAGAGATATTTCATTTTTTCAGTTACAAATTCAACTATTTGGTTGAAAATTCATATATTTTGTTGAAAATTCCATCGTTTTTGGTAGAATATTAATCTATTTAGCGCAAATTAATATATTTTTTTTAATTCAACTTCCTGGTTGAAAGTTGAACTGCTTTGTTAAAAATTAATTTTTGTTATTGTGGAAAACTCAACTTTTTGGTTGAAAATTCTTACATTTTTTTTTTAAATTCGTCTTTTTTGTAGAAAATTATTCTTTTTGGATAAAAAATAACTTTTTTGGTTAAACATTTAATTAGTTGGTTGAGAGTTGAACTACTCTGTTAAAAATTCATTTTTTTGATTAAAAATTTAACTATTTTGTTGTAAAACAATTTTATTAATTTTTTTAATTAATTTTTTTAACTGAAAATTAAAGTTGTCCATTTTTGGTTGAAATTTATTTTTTTTTTAAATTTAACTACTTGTTTGAAAGTTGAATTTCTTTATTGAAAATTCATGTATTTTGTTAAAAATTCGTCTTTTTTGGTTTAAATCAATTGTTTTTTTTATTTTAACTTAAAATCTTTATTTGTTTGAAGTATCAACTGTTATATTTTTCGTTGAGAATTCATCTCTATGGAATGAAAATTCATCTTTTTTCTGAAAATTTAACTTTTCTTTTTGAAAATTGAACTACCTTCTATAAAATTCATATTTTTTCATAGAAAATTGATCTTTTTCAGTTGAAAAATCGTCTTTTGGGATTGAAAGTTAAAAAATTTGGATAAACTTTTTTTCTTGACTGAATAATCAGCTATTTAGTTCAAAATTCATTTTTTTCTAAATTGATCATTTTAGTTTGAAAATTCATGTTTTTGGTTGAAAATTGGACTATTTTGTTGAATACTCGTATTTTTTTCAATTAATTTTTTAACTGAAAATTAAAGTTGTCCATTTTTGGTTGAGATTTAATTTCTTTTTCTTTTTTTGAAAATTCAACTACTTGTTTGGAAGTTGAATTTCTTTATTGAAAATACATGTATTTTGTTGAAAATTCGTCTTTTTGGTTTAAATGAATTTTTTTTTATTTTAAATTAAAATCTTTATTTGGTTGAAGTATCAACTATTATATTTTTCGTTGAGAATTCATCTCTATGGAATGAAAATTCATCTTTTTGGCTAAATATTTAAAACTATTAAAATTTAAACTATTTTGTTGAAAATTAATCTTTCTTGGTTGAAAATGAAGTTTTTTGTTTAAAATCAAACATTTCTGTTTGAAAATTCAACTGTATTTTAGAAAATTCGTCTTTTTGACTTAAAAATTTATCTCTTGTGGTGGAAAATCTTTCTTGAATAAAAATGCAAAATTTTTTGTTGAAAATGCAATATACTCGTATTTCGACTAGAAATCTGAGCAATTTAAAGCTGTGAAGTCTGAAAACAGAACAACTTCAAGTTAAAAATTAATTTTGTTGATTTCGTGATCTGTAGACTAATTTGTAAAAAAAAAATTTTTTTTCCACTGTGAGTCACTTTGGACTACTAAAATATAAAATATCTGTAGTCTGTGTGCTTCTCATTATCTCTGCATTATTCTCCAGGCTTCTTCCTGATACGTCAGTCACTCCTCGTGCAAGTGAAAAAGCTCTAGGATATTAAATATTTGATGATTTAACGCCCAAACTGTGGTAGCATACGTAAGCGAGTCGATATAACGAGAGAAAAGAAATCGACCATCTTCTCTTTTCTAGGATATTGGCGAGCCAATAAAAAGCCAGGAAAAATATGAAAAGCCAATATTTTCTTTTCTCAGTGTCTTTTCAATATCCACGCGCGTTATCCTTACTTTTTTCCACTTCCACTATTTTCATAAAATTCTACATTTTACCCGTTCAACAGCGAGAAATCCGAACCCAAATAAACAGGAGCGTGATATAAACTCTCTTGACGGGCGAATTTATTCAAATCGGCATAAAATAGCGAAAAAGGTCAATCAGGACTTTCGATATTGTTTGTGAGTCGAAAACAGAATACAACTTTATAATGTGCAATGTATTTCAGCTTTGTTTCTGAAAAAAAATATTGAAAAAAATACATTAAAACGTGTAATTTAAGAATTTTAAATTAAATTAAAATCAAATTCAAAATCCCAATATTTCCCAACTTTTCGGTGCTCATGCAGCACCCTTATCAAGGTAAGAAAAATTTTGAGCAGGTGGGGACAGCGACGAAACAACGACGCTCTCTCCTCGATACCTGAGATCTAACTACTCAAATTAATGTATAGAATTCCTGACGATAAATCAAGAATCTAACGATCAAATTTGGACAACCACTACAAAATGCTCCCATTGCAATTCCTAAAGAGAAAAAAAAATTGTGTTTCTTTGGACAAAAATAAAAGAGAGGAAAGAAAAATGAGAAGGCAACCAACCAAATCACAATATGAAAGCATTCACAATATTTACCAACGTTTGGGTGCTCATACAGCACCCTTATCAAGGTAAGAAAAATTTAGAGCAGGTGGGAACGGCGACGGCACAACGACGCTCTCTCCTCTATACCTGAGATCTAACTACTCAAGTTAATGTATAGAATTCCTGACAGTAAAACGAGAATCTAACGATCAAATTTGGACAACCATCACAAAATGCTCCTATTGCAATTCCTAAAAATAAAAAATTGTTTCTTTGGACAAAAATAAAAAAGGGGAAAGGAAAATGAGAAATCACCCAACCAAATCCCCTTCCTTCTCTTTTTTATTTCTTTCGTCTTTTTTTATTTTTATTATTATCAAATCACAGTATGAAAGCATTCACAATATTTACTAACGTTTCGGTGCTAGATGTAGATCTCAGGTATCGAGGAGAGAGCGTCGTTGTTTCGTCGCTGTTCCGACGTGCTCTCAAGTTTTCTTACTTTGACAAGGGCTGTATGAGGCTGTATGAGCACCGAAACGTTGGTAAATCTTTTTAAATTTAAAATTCAACTACTTGGGTAAAAGTTAAACTACATTGTTAAAAAAAAAATTTTTTTATTGAAGGCTTATGTCTTTGGTTGAAAATTCAACTGTTTAGTGGAAAAGTCTTTCTTTTTTTGGTTTAAAATTAATTTTTTAACTGAAAATGTAACTTTTCCATTTTTTTAAGATTGATCTTTTTTAGTTGAAAATTCTCCTTTTCTGGTAAAAAAAAAATAATTTTCTTGGTTTAAAATTTCATTTTTTTTGGGTAAAAATACATCAGTTTCGTGGAAAAATAATTTTTTGCTGAAGTCATATTTTTTTTTTGTAAATTCAATTTTTGTGGAGAAAATTCGTCTTTTGGCTTGAAGGTTCAACAATTTAGGTAAAATTTTCTTTCTTCAGTGAAAAATCTTTATTTGTTGAAAATTCGTCGTTTTGGTTTTAAAAAACTTTTTTTTTTTTGTATAAATTTCATGTTTTTTGATTGAAATATAAACTATGACACTTTTTGTTGGGAATTTATATTTTTAGGTCGAAAATTGACGTATTTTATTTAAAAGCAATCTTTTATAGTAGAAAAGACTTTTCTTGTTTAAAATAAATTAATAAATTTGAAAATTTCTAATTTGTACCTGAAATACTGTTTTATTCCGTTTATAAAAGATTCTATGTTAGAAGTATTTCAAGATTAAAATGCTGATATTTGAATATTAATGATCAAGGAAAATGAAAAATTAGACAAGGAAAAATAAGGGAATTTTGAAAATGAAGTTTTCGAATTTCGTCTTTTCAATATATGTGACGTGGAACGAAGAAACCAGCTGACGTGGAACGAAGAAACCAGCCGAAAAATCAATTTTCCGGTTTTTATTGATTCTGAATAATGAAGATTTCCCCTATCGAAATACCCAGAAATATGAGCTTTCTAAAAAAATAGTTGAATTTTCAACCAAATAGTTAAATTTTGGACCAAAAAGAGGAATTTTGAAGAAGGAAGATTAAATTGCTATAAAAAAGACGAATTTTCAACAAATTACATGAATTTTCAACTAAATAATTTTGAACAATGGTTGTGATGTTACTCCAAATTCGTCTTTCGAATATATGTGACGTGGAACGAAGAAACCAGCTGACGTGGAACGAAGAAACCAGCCACTTAGTTGAATAATTAACTGAAATATATTAATTTGTAACCAAACCGTTTCATTTCTACTCAGAAATATGAGCTTTCTAAAAATAATAGTTGAATTTTCAACCAAATAGTTAAATTTTTCACGCAAGAAATGAATTTTTAACAAGGGAGATTAATTTGCTATAAAAAGACGAATTTTCAACAAATTACATAAATTTTCAACTCAATAGTTTTGAACAATGGATGTGATGTTACTTCAAATTCGTCTTTCGAATATATGTGACGTGGAACGAAGAAAGCAGTTGACGTGGAACGAAGAAACCAGCCGAAAAATCGATTTTCCGATTTTGATTGATTCTGAATAATGAATAAATTTATCGAATAAAAAATCTTTTTTTCTCGTAAACTCATTTTCGGCCCTAAGGCTGGTTTCTTCGTTCCACGTCGCATATAATAATTGCACGCTCTAGTGATTATAAAATTGATTATCTACTCATCATTTCTATTTTACAATCTTAGAATTTTAGTATCTTGACTCTCGGAATTTGATAAAATTTTCTGCATCCTGTTATTATTGAAAGGTATTTTATTTTTCGAACAGCAAGCGCTAATTTTAAATTAACCACGCCTGTGTACATGCACACTTAATGCGCTCACATTATGCGAAGCACGCAACCGATTCAAATCCCGTTAAATGCTTCCCTTTTATTTTGGATCCTCATTCCTTGAGCATTTTCCATTTTCATTTCGCTTCTTTTCCTTAAATGCACGGCGAACTTTGAAAAAAAGACTACCTTCGGAAATTATCTACACAGCTAGCGTGAGCGGTACTAAAAAGACTGCTGACTTTCAAACGTGATAACACGTTCAGAAAAAAAGGGAAATTTTTTTGTTTAAAACGATTGGAAAGCTTAGGAAATTTCACGTCGAATGACCCCGATAGAGATCTTTTGAATGACTTGAAAAAATATACCACGTGAGAACTTTAAAAAAAAAATTCAAGAATTTTTCGAATTTTGTACTTCGACTTCAACTCATGGCATCACCTAGGAAGGTTGAAGCAAAATTTTTAAATTTTTACCACACAGTTTGTAAAGTCTTATCTTTAATTTAAGCCAATAAAAATTCAAAAATCTTTATTGGTTCCCGAGATATGGCTAAAAATGTCGAAGCGTGTCTGCGTAGAATTTCAGTCGGCGTAACCAGCGAGACCGGCCGACAGCATCGCCGACTGAAACGCGACGCAGAGACGCTTGGAAATTTTTGGTCATATCTCGGGAACCCACACAGATTTTTAAAGTTTTTTTTGCTTGGATTAAAGATAAGATTTCAGATGATAACTCCTGTTAATTTCAGTTTTTTTCCACAAGATTATGAAGTCACAGAACGAGTTGAAGTTAAGGTACAAAATCTGATAAATTCTCGGCGATCATGGCTCTTGTAGCAGACGCCGCCTATGTCGCGTTTTAGTCTGCGATACTGCTATCGACCGGTCTCGCTGGTTACGCCGACTGAAACACGACGCAGACACGCTTTGACCTTTTTAGCCATATCTCGGGAACCCATAAAGATTTTCAAAGTTTTTTTGGCTTGGATTGAAGATAAGGTTTCAAATAATAACTCCTTTTAATTTCAGTTTTTTCCCACAAATATCTGAAGTCACAGAGCGAGTTAAAAATAAGGTACAAAATCTGATAAATTGTCAGTGATCATCGTTCTCGCGGCCGACACTGCGTCGCTTTTCAGTCGGCGATACTGCTGTCGACCGGTCTCGCTGGTTACGCCGACTGAAACTCGACGCAGACACTCTTTGACATTTTTGGTCATATCTCGGGAACCAATAAAGATTTTTGAATTTTTATTGGCTTAAATTAAAGATAAGATTTCAAAGAATGTCTGGTAAAATTTTCCGATTTTTGCTACAACTTTCCTAGGTCATGCCACGAGTTGAAGTCGAGCTACAAAATTCGAGAAATGTTTGAATTTCTTTTTAAACTTCGTTTCAAAATCAGCAGTGAATTTCAGTACCGCTCGCGTTACTCATATAAATAATTTCATTTGGATGGAATCTAAGTAGAACTCAATTATACATTTTTTTTTTAAACTAATTTAGTGGACAGATCCTTTTTAAAATAACTAACGTGAAAGCACGCATTTCATTAAATCTGGCGTCTACATCCATTCGAAGTAAAAAATTCTTTCTCTTATGTGAAGCGTAGTTTTCGTCTGAATACTCCCAACGTTTTGCAATTTAGTTTTTTTCCATTGCATGTGTTTACTCTAAATACAATTTTTTTTCAAAGCTAAAAGGAGTAGCATTAAAGGACGCTGCTTTAGAGAAAAGATGTTATTTTATCAGATTTTAATATAAAAATGAATAGAAAATCTGTGCCACTGAATATGACTCAGTGTATGAATATGACTCAAATAATGAAATTTTAATTTGAAAATGTTTTATTCCGTTTATAAAATATTTTATGGTTAAAAATGTTATATGATTAAGATTCTGTTCTTCAAATAATAATGGTCATGGAACATGAAAAATTGGCCTGGAAAAGTTAGATAAAAATTGTATTATTTGGTTGAAAATTTTGTTAAAAAATAAATCTTTTTATTTGAAAATTTAACTGTTTTTTTTAATTCGTATTTTCGGGTTGGAAATTCAACAATTTTGTTAAAGAATCAATCTTTTTATTTGAAAATTTAACTTTTTTTTTTAAATTCATGTTTTTGAGTTGAAAATTCAACTATTTTGGTAGAAAATTAACTTTCTTCTTGAAAATTCATTATTGGCCTTGAAAATTCAACTGAAATCTTTCTTGGTCAAAAATTCAACTATTTTTTTGAAATCTTTAAGAAAAAGTCTTTAAAAAGTCTTTTTTGCCTGAATTCAACTCTTTTATTTAAAATTAAAATCCTTTTTGCCTGCAATATCTACTGTTACATTTTTCGTTGAGAATTCAAATTTTTTATTTGAAAATTCAACTACGTGGTTTAATGTTGAACCACTTTGTTAAAAAATCATTTTTTTTTTAAATTTAACTTACATCGACAATTTCTACGAAATTAAAAAATTTTACTTTTGCAATTGAAGATTCACCATTTTGGTCGTAATTTCACCTTTTTAGTTGAAAGTTTGACTATTTTGTTGGAAACTGATTTTTTTTTTTTTGAAAATTATTTTTTTAACTGAAAATTTAACTGTTCCATTTTTGGTTGAAAATTCATCTCTTTGATTGAAAATCGTTTGTTTTTGTTTTGTTGATACTTAATTTTTTAAACTGAAAATTCTGTTTTTGGTCAAAAATTGATCTTTTTTAATTGAAAATTCAACTACCTCTTGGTTAAAAGTTTTTTCTTGTTTGTTAAAAATGCAATTGTTTGTTAAAAATGCAATTGTTTTCTTAAAAATTAACCTATTTTGGTTGAAGATTCAACTATTTTGTTAAAAAATGGTTGTTTTTTTCGTTGAACTCAATTGTTTTTTATTTAAAATTAATTTTTTGAACTGGAAATTTGACTTTCAGTTGAAGATTCTTAATTTGATATACCATAACTACTTTGTTAATAAATCATTCTTTTTGTTTACATATTCATCTCAGGCAAAAAAACTAATTTGTGGAAAATAGTCTTTTTTGTTAAAAATTAATTTTTATACTGAAAATTCCATTTTTCGTTTAGAATTCAACTTTTTTATTTGAAAATTGAACTACTTGGTTCAATGTTGAACCACTTTTTGAAAAATCATTTTTTTGTTGTTGAAGATTTATCTCTTTGGTTGAATTTTTTTAAAATTAATTTTTCAACTTACATCAACAATTTCGACAACATTTAACTTTTCCAGTTGAAGATTCACCGTTTTGATCGAAATTTCACCTCTTTAGTTGAAAGTTTAACTATTTTGTTGAAAACTGATTTTTTTTTAGGTTGAAAATTATTTTTCTACTGAAAATTTAACTGTTCCATTTTTGTTTAAAAATTAATGTCTTTGGTTGAAAATTTTTTTGTTTTTGTTTTTTCTTGTTTTACTTGAAACTTAATTTTTTTAAACTGAAGATTTAATTATTCCAGTTGAGTATTCATCGTTTTTTTCGAAATTTCACCTGATTTGAAAGTTTAAGTTTTTTGTTGAAAACTCATTTTTTGTTTTTGTTTGAAAATTATTTTAAGTGAAAATTTAACTGTTTTATTTTTTGTTGACTATTGATATTTTTTATATGAAAATTCAACTATTTGATTGAAAGTCATTCTTTTTTTTTATTGAAAACTTAATTATTTGGTTGAAAATAATTTTTTTTTTTTAAATTCATTTTTTTGTTGGTCAATAATCCATCTGTTTTTCCAAAAATGCCTCTTTTGGCGTGAAAGTTAAAAAATTTAGATGAACTTTTTTTTCTTTACTGAGAAATCTTTATTTGTTGAAAATTCGCCCTTTTGATAGAAAATTAATATATGCGAATAGAAAATTCAACTGTTTTGTATAAAATTCGTCTTTTGGATTAAAATTTTGTTTGTTTGTTAAAAGTAGAACTAGTTTGTTAAAGATTGTTTTTTTTTCTGCAATAACAACTAATTTTTTTTTAAGTCATTTTTTTGGTTGAACATTTTTCTAATTCAAAAAATTTAACTAATTTGTTGAATACTCCTATTTTTTATAGAAAATTAATTTTTTAAACTAAAAATTCTGTTTTTGGTCGAAAATTGATATTTTTTAATTGAAAATTAAACAACTTCTTGGTTAAAAGTTTTTATTTTGTTTGTTAAAAATGCAAGTGTTTATTTGAAAATTAACCTATTTTGGTTGTAGATTCAACTATTTTGTTAAAAAATTGTTGTTTTTTTTTCGTTGAATTCAATTGTTTTTTATTTAAAGTTAATTTTTTGAACTGGAAATTTGACTTTCAGTTGAAGATTCTCAATTTGATATACCATTACTATTTTGTTAATAAATCATTCTTTTTCTTTACATATTCGTCTGTGGCAAAAAAATGTAACTAATTTGTTGAAAAATCGTCTTTTTTGTTGAAAATTAATTTTTATACTGAAAATTCCTGTTTCGTTGAAAATTGAAAATTTAACTATTTTGTTGAAAAATCGTCTTTTTAGATGTATTCAATTGTTGAGTTAGAAAATCATTTTTTGGTTTGCAGATTTATCTCGGGTTAAAGAATTTAACTAATTTGTTTAAAACTCGTATTTTTTGTTGAAATTTAATTTTTCATACTGAAAATTCCATTTTCGTTGAATTTTTATATTTTTAAATTGAAAATTCAACTATTTAGTTGAAACTTCGATTATTTTCTTGCAAATTCATCTTTTTGGTTGAATTCGACTGTTTTTCATTTAAAATACGAATCTTTATTTTAGAAAATTATTTTTTTGTTTGAAAATTAATATTTTAAAGTGAAAATGTAACTATTCTATTTTTGATTGAAAATTGTTTTGTTTTTTTTAGTTGAAAATGCAACTATTTGGTTAAAAATTCAACTATTTCTTGAAAATTTAATTATTTTATTGAAAATTCATCTATTTTGTTGAAAAAAATAATTATTTTGTTAAAAATTTAACTATTTGGTTTAAAATTAAACTATTTTTTGAAAATTCGTCTCTTCTGCTTAAAAATTTAACTGTTTGGTTGCAAAAGCAACTGCTTGGTTGAAAATTAATCATTTTTGTAGAAAATTAATTTATTTGCTTGAAAATTAATCGTTTTTGGTTGAAAATTCAACTTTTTTTCGAAAATTTATCATATTTTGACTTGATTTCTTAGAAAGAACTTATTCCCCTATAATCCTCTATAATCCCCTATTTTTGTGAAAAAACACCCTATTTTGGAATTCTGGACTTTTTTTTTGAAAAAAATAAATCCTCGTCTTAGACTATCCTCCTTTTGAAGTTAGTAAATTTTCAGCAAAGTAAATTTCATTGCTTCTGTACCACTAAATTTTTTTTCTTCTTTGTTTCAGGTAAATGTCTCTAACGAAAGGGTTCATTACGAAAGAATGGGGCGCAAGGAAAAGCTTACGTGGTAAATTTTTTTCATATTTCTCCTTGATTTCCTCTGGGATTATACTTCCTGTGAATTAACACCTTACAAATTCGAGAAATATCCTGCCTTTCGTCTATAAAAAATTTTATTGCAAAATAATGTGCGAAAGAAATTTTTTTTCTAAAAAAAATTTAGTCATCTTTATAAAACTTGTTGTTTTTTAAAGTTTGATTATTGAATAAATTTTAACGAATTATTTAAAAAACACACAAGACTTTTCACTTCTTGACGAGAATTTCAGCTTTTTTTAATATTAATTATTAATTTATTAATACTTGTTAATTAGAAAAGGTGCAAAAGAGCTTTAACGATTTCCAAGTTTTTTCTTTTACTGAGAACAATGAAAAGCAATTTCTCGCAGAATTGATCAAATTGTTTCTTCTAAAGCAAGATGTTTGTACTTTCTCTTGAATGCTTTCTCCCAATCCAAGGTTTTCACAGTGTTCTTTACAAATTAAAAAAAAAAGTAAGTGTGTTCAATTTCCTAACAAACTTTTGTTTAAAGGTAGTTACTTGAGAATTAAAAATAATTTGGCCAGAAAAAGTTGAACAGAGTGATCAATGAAAGGTGATAAAATATTTAGCAGACTCTCTTTATAGTGAGCAATTTCCATTGATTGGGAATTAACGAACCGGTCAGACGGAAAGCTCACAAACAAATGAACTACCAATGAGAGAGCTTTGGATTCATGATTTCATTTCTGGCTTCTATTTCCAACTGTTTGACCATTTTTTACAACATTTTACATCGTTTTATCACAAATTTGATGGAAAGATAATACCGCGATTTTCATTATTTATTTAATCAATTTGGTTTAAAAGAATAAGAGAATAGCATAAATTTTTAACGTCTTTTCAGACCAGATGGAAATATAAATTAAACATTTCTTTCAAATAATTTTTTTTCTGAAAAAAGATCTTCTCCTTTCGCTCTGCTGGGAATCGAACCCCATAACTTCCGATTACCGGTCGGGTGCTTTCCCATTAAGCTGCTTGAGAGAATAACAGAAATTTCTAACGTCTTTTCAGACTAGATGGAAATATAAATTAAACATTATTTTTAAATAGTTTTTTTCTGAAAAAAGATCTATTTTCCTTCTTCAATTGCCATCTAATCTGAAAAGACGTCAAAAATTTATGTTCTTCTCTGCTGATAATAATTAATATATAATAATAATTAATATAAATAATATATATATAAATATAATAAAATAAAAAAATAATATAAAAAATATAAATAATAATAATTCCTTGAAAAAGTTTTCTCTGTTGAAAACCTTTAATTTTGCGTCGAAACAATGTTCCTATAAGATCAAGATTGATTGACTTTCCGTTCTCTTTTAAATTTTGGAAAAAATGTTAAATTCTTTTCTTTTTTAATTTTGGGAAATCGGAAGAAATTTTTTCTTTTTTTTGCGCTATATACCTTTTTTACTTTATTTTCCTTTTATTGTTTATTTAATATATAAATTCTTTATCAAAGAAGCCAGGATGAAGGCATTTTGTTAATTCTTTAAGAAGATATTGTAATAATAGTGCAAATTTTAATAAAATTTAATGTAATAAACATTTTACAAAGTTGATACAAAAAAGTTGGAAAAATTTGAAAATATTTCATCTTTAGGAAAATAATAAAGAAATCAAATAAATGTATAGATACACTTTAAATAAATTTCTTCAATTAAAGAAAAAATTCTTAAATTAAATTAAAAGTACTTAAATTTAAATTTAAGTACTTTAAATATATTTCATATATTTTACCAAAATATTTCTTTCAGCAGAAAAAAAATTTAAATATTAAATTTCCCGTTAAAAATCAATTTTCAATCAGAGATGAATTGTAAACTAAAATGGTGTTTCTTAAGTAAAAAAAATGAATTTTTAACAAAACAGTTGAATTTTCTACGAATAAATTAATTTTTAACCAAAATAGATGAATTCTCAACGAAAAATGTAATAATTGATAATTCGACCAAAAAATTTAAAAATTTGAACAAATTTAAAAAAGACAAATTTTCAACAAAATGCATACATTTTCAATCAAATAGTTGAATTCCAAACCTAAAAAGAGAAATTTACAATAAAAAATGAAATATTTAAAATTTCAGGTAAAAAAATTAATTTTTGAAAAAAAAACAACGAAGTTTCAACTAAATTTCTAACCAAGTAGATGAATTTCCAAGCAAGAAGATTAGTTTTCCAGAAACAAAAAATGTTCAACAATATGCCTGAATTTATTACCAAATAGTTAAATTTTCATCAAATGCGTTCAGTTTTCAAAAAAAAAAAAATAATTTTCAAGCAAGAATTTACTTAAAAAAACGAATTTTCAACGTAAAAAACGAAAATTTAGCAAAAAAGTTGAATTTTCAACAAAAAAAGATCAATTTTCAACCAAAATTAAATAATTAAATGTTCAGTTCAAAAAATTAAATTTAATTAATAAAAAGTTAATTTTCCACCAAATATTTGAATTGTCAACTACAAAAATCTTTACTTGGAAAAATTAAATAGTTGAATTTTCAGTTGAAAAAATGAATTTTGAACTTGAAAAAATGAATTCTAAAAGAACCCGTTAAATTTGACTGTTTTGAGAAACTTCGTCTTTCTGGCTTGAAAATTAACCATTTTGTTAAAAATTCTTTTTTTTTTTGCCTTAAAAATTCTATTATTTTGGTTAAAAAATCCACTATTTGTTGGAAAATTAGTTTTTTGGATGAAAAGTAATGTCTTTTGTTAAAATTCTGTATTTTTTGGTAAAAAATTAATCTTCTTAGTTGAAAATTCACTCATAGGTTTAAAAGTTGAACTACCTTGTTAAAAATCAATTTTACTAGTTTTTTTAACTGGAAATTTAACTTTTTAGTTCAAAATTCAAGTATTTGGTTGAAAATTAACTTTTTGTTGAAAATTCGTGTTTTCAGGTTGAAAATTCATTTTTTTTTGTAGAAAATTCGTCTTTTTGTCTTGAAAATTCAACTGTTTTGTTGAAAGTTCGCCATTTTGGGTTCAAATTTAAACTATTCTGGTACAAAATTCATGTCTTTGGTTGAAAAATAAAATATATTATTGAGAATTCGTTTTTTTTCGGGTGAAAATTAATTTTTTAATTGAAAATTGAATTATTTAGTTGAAAGTTCCTTTTTTTCTTCTTTGTTGAAAATTGATCGTTTTTAGTTGAAAATTAACTTTTTTTATTGAAAATTCATGTTCTCGGATTGAAAATTTGATATTTAATATTCGCCTTTTTGCGTTTAAAATTCTATTATTTTGGTAAAAAAATCTACTATGTCTTTGAAAATTAACCTTTTGGATGAAAAGTACTATATTTTGTTGAAATTTCGTTTTTTTCTCGTAGAAAAAATTAATCTGTTTGAAATAAATAAAGAATCCGTTTATTTATGGTTCTGCTTTCTTTAGAAATTGTTGGCCAATAAAAAATGAAAAGTCTTATTTTTGACATGTATAACAAACGGTTATTTCATTATTTCATTCAAAAAAAGGAGAACTGGAAAAACTTAATTTCTTAAACTGGAAAACCTGGAAAAGACATTAAATTTTGTTCCTAAATATCGTTGGACACCTGTGTTAGTATGGAAACATGAAAATAACAAGACGGGGAGATAATTTTCCAGAGCCGATGAAGAAGTGGTAAAAGCGTACATGTGTTGCAGCCTCGTAATAAATTGCCGGTTGCGATAACAACTTTTCTGGAATAGGCTCTTCGTAGTAGCTGGAGGCAACAGGGGATAAAGTATGGCAAGTGATTTGTCCCGTGCTACCTGACAGCCCTACATTTTTCACACTAGCGAAACAATATGGCAAAATCTGTTTTTAAACAATTCCGACTTGCATGCAAAGAATATGAATCCATAACAATTGGAACCTTAAAGGTACACTGCTCAAAATTCAAGTTTCACTTCAAATAAAATTCTCACTTGATTAAACCATTCGAAGACAGCAGCATTCAAAAGCACATTATTCTTTTGCACCAATACACCTCACGTCAACACTTCAAGTGGGAAGCATGCACTTCTGCGCTTCTGCGTAATCGCATAATGCATGCGACGCAGTTTCAGAACAAGACGGACAAAGTTATTCAAAAGAAAGTAACTTAATTTTATAAATGTTAAATTAACTGTCCACGAAAAACACAGTTTGCACAACTCTCACGTCAACACTTGACAGTTTGAGGTTGGGACTCCCGATTCCTGAAGTATATCGAACCTCTCTTTCTGCCATGGTGATCAATATTAAAAAAATATTGATTTTAGACCAGTAGAAAAAAAAAACAATTAACATCAAATCATTTACTTTGTTCAAAATTCATTTCATTGGTTGAAGATTTAACTATTTTCTTGAAAATTCATTTTTTTTGGTTAAAAATTAAATTTTTTCACTACAAATTTAATTATTACATTTTTATTTGATAATTCAACTACTTAGTTGAAAATTAATGTGTTTCCTGCTTATGTACTTAAAACCTTCGCGGGCCGTTGAGCATCTAGTTCAAAAGGAGAGCTTTCTCTTGAATAATCGGTCCAGATACTCTGTCGCTCACTTGATTAAACCATCCGAAGACAGCAGCATTCAAAAGCACATTACATTTTTGCACCAATACACCTCACGTCAACACTTCAAGTGGGAAGCACGCACTTCTGCGCTTCTGCGTAGTCGCATAATGTATGCGACGCAGTTTCAGAACCAGACAGATGAAGTTATTCCACAGAAAATCGCTTACTTTTATAAATGTTAAATTAACTGTCCACGAAAAACACAGTTTGCACAATTCTCACGTCAACACTTGACAGTTTGAGGTTGGGACACTTCAAGTGGGAAGCACGCACTTCTGCCCTTCTGCGTAATCGCATAATGCATGTGACGCAGTTTCAGAACCAGGCAGACGAAGTTATTCAACAGAAAATCACTTAATTTTATAAATATTAAATTAACTGTCCACGAAAAACACAGTTTGCAAAATTCTCACGTTAACAATTGACAGTTTGAGGTTGGGACTCCCGATGTCTGAATTCGATCGAACCTACCTTTCTGCAATGGGGATAAATATTTTAAAAAATATTTATTTTAGACCAGTAAAAAAGAAGAACAATTAACATCAAATTATTTACTTTGTTCTAAATTCATTTCATTGGTTGAAGATTGAACTATTTTCTTGAAAATTCATTTTTTTTTGTTGAAAATTAAATTTTTGCACTACAAATGTAACTATTACATTTTTATTTGAAAATTCAACTACTTAGTTGAAAATTAGTGTTTCCTGATTATGTACTGCAAACCTTTGCGGGCCATTGAGCATCTAGTTTAAAAGGAGAGCTTTCTCTTGAATAATCGGTCCAGATACTCTGTCGCTCACTTGATTAAACCATTCGAAGACAGCAGCATTCAAAAGCACATTACTTTTTTGCACCAATACACCTCATGTCAACACTTCAAGTGGGAAGCACGCACTTCTGCGCTTCTGGTAATCGCATAATGCGTGCGACGCAGTTTCAGAACCAGACAGACGAAGGAGTCATTCAACAGAAAATCACTTTTATAAATATTAAACTAACTGTCCACGAAAAACATAGTTTGCAAAATTCTCACGTCAACACTTGACAGTTTGAGGTTGGGATACTTCAAGTGGGAAGCACGCACTTCTGCGCTTCTACGTAATCGCATAATGCGTGCGAAGCAGTTTCAGAACCAGGCAGACGAAGTTATTCAACAGAAAATCACTTAATTTTATAAATGTTAAATTAATGGTCCACGAAAAACACAGTTTGCACAATTCTCGCGTCAACACTTGACAGTTTGAGGTTAGGACTCCCGATGCCTGAAGTCTATCGAACCTCTCTTTCTGCCATAGGAATCAATATTAAACAAATATTTATTTTAGACTAGTAGAAAAAAAAAATTAACATCAAATTATTTACTTTGTTCAAAATTCATTTTATTGGTTGAAGATTTAACTATTTTCTTGAAAATTCGTTTTTTTTGTTTTGTTAAAAATTAAATTTTTTAACTACAAATTTAACTATTCCATTTTTAGTTGAAAATTCAACTACTTAATTGAAAATTAATGTATTTTGTTATGAATTTTTCTTTTTTGGTCGACAATTTTTGTTGGAAAATTGATCAATTTTAGTTGAAAATTAAAATTTTTGTTCGAAAAGTAATATATTTATTCGAAAATTCGTAATTTTTGGGTAAAAAATAAATCTTCTTGGCTGAAAATTCAAATGCTTTGTTAAAAGTTGAACTACCTTATTAAGAATTTATTTTATTAGTTCAAGATTCATCTCAATGATCGAAAATTTAACTATTTTGTCGAAAATTCTCTTATTATTTGTATGAAAATTAATTTTTTGAACTGACAATTTAGCCAATCTATTTTTAGTTGAAAATTCATCGTTTTTGAAAATTTAACTATTTAGTTGAAAATTAATTTTTTTATTGAAAGTTTATTTTTTCGGGTTGACACGATCACTATTTTGTTGAAAATTCATTTTTTTCCGTTAAAAATAAATTTTGTTGTTGAAAACTGAACTATTTTGTTTAAAATTTAGCTAGTTGGTAGAAAATTCATGCATTTGGTTAAAAATTGTTTTTTTTTTTTTGTAGAAAATTAATCTTCTTGCTTGAAAATTGAAATTGAAATTTGTTAAGAATTAGGTTTTTTTTTTGGTTGAATCTGCAACTACTTGGTTGAAAGTTGACCCACTTTGTTAAAAACTCATTTTATTGGTTGAAAATGTAAGTATTTTATTAGAAATTCGTTTTCCTTTTTTTGTTGAAAATTAACCTTTGGTTTAAAAGTAATATATTTTTTTTGAAAATTTGTCTTTTTTGGTAAAAAATTAATCTTCTTGGTTGTAAATTCAACTATTATGTTAAAAATTATATTATTTTGTTGTAATGTCGTTTTGAAGTAAACATTCAACTGTCTTCTAAAAAAATCATATTTTTTCTTGATTATTCAGCTGATTGATTGAAAATTGGACTATTTCGTTGAAAATTCATTTTTGTAAGTTTACAATTAATCCTTTTGCTTAAAAATTCAACTATTTTTTTGAAAATTCGTCCCTCTTGCTTGAAAGTGCAAATTTTTAGTTGAAAATTCATCTTTGTAGGTTGAAAATTTTGTTGAAAATTTATTGAATTTATTATAAGTTCAACTATTTTATTAAAACGTTTTCATTTATGATCGAAAATTCAACTGTTTTGTTGAAATTTCATCTTTCCGGGTTTAAAAGTCGACTGTTTTCTAAAACTCTTGACTTCTTAGCTTTCGTTGAAGATTCATATCTTTTGGTAGAAAACTGATATTTTTAAATTGAAAATTCTACTATTTTTTCGAAGATGCAATATATTTATATTTAAAGTCTTCAGCGTTTCATGTTAAATTCAATATCGCACCTACACAATAATTTCCTTTAAAAGATTTTATTTCCCCATTGTTCGTGAAAAATGCTCCATTCCTCCTGTTTTGATAATATTTTAGGCTGTGAAGTCGGTAGACCAACACTCATTACCTACAACGTCGTAGAAAAATAAAAACAAGAAAGCACTGAAATAAAGGAAAAAGGTAGGAAAGAAGTTTTCACTCCGGCCAGGAAGCAAATGTATTCCAGGCGGTAGCTATAAGGTATAAGCTATAAAGGTGTACGTACAAGGATTTTTCCCAGCAAGGCTCAAGAGCTTTCGAAGGCCCGCGACTTTTCTTCGAGTATCGCTCTGAAAGAAGAAGAAAAAGAAGTAGAGGAAGAGAAAGGAATGGAAAATAGAACTCTGAAGGAAAGAGAAGCTTGGAAATGGAATAAGTTTGGTTGTTAAATAGTTATTACCTCGACTTTGGGATCGAATCCTGCCAATGTTGTGGTGGTTGACAGGAATGGAGAGACTTTCTAAAGCCAATGATGAAAGGTTACGAATTCTAATAAGCGGAAGTGCAATTTCAGTATTTCTTCTTTTTCTCCAGCATTCTCCTACTACACTCGATACTCTCTGAAACCACGAAGGCGTGGTATTGTTCTCGTTTCGTGTAAAACGTCTTGGGTTCTCTTCACCACTTTCCCAGCATCCTTTTCAACATTGATGATACTTTTCATCGACGCAGGAGGCTCTTTATTAGTTTCTTGATGAGGTGGTTGAGTAGATAGACCTGCATCTTTTGCGCACTAAATAAATAAAGACATTTTGTTCACTATAGCGTAATATCATTTTATGAAGTCATCGGTAACGTTCGAGAATATTCTAGAAACTTAGCACGGACACGAACGACTTGAGCTGTGGAATAGTCTCCATGTTTCCAGTACAACTTTCCTTATTTATCTACTTTCTTTTTCTCCGGTATTCTCCTACTACACTCGATATTTTTTCTGAAAGCACGATCTTAAATGCATGGTTTTGTTCTCGCTTCATGTTAAAACGTCTTGGGTTTTCTTCACCTCTTTCCCAGCATCTTTTCCAGCATTGACGATAGTTTTCATCGACGTAGGATACTCTATTAGTTTCTTGACGAGGTGGTTGAGTAGCTAGACCTGCATCTTTTGCGCACTAAATAAATAAAGAAATTTTGTAATTGAACTATACTAATTGAGTTAGTAAATAACCTTGAAGCTGTTTACGCAAAGTCGTTACTGACAATGGCGTAATATCATTTTATGAAGTCATCGGTAACCTTCGAGAATATTCTAGAAACTTAGCACGGACACGAACCACTTGAGATGTGGAATGGTCTCCATGTCGGTAACATGTTGATAGCGCAATCTATAATTGGAACTTTCCTTACTCATCTATTTTCTTTTTCTTCAATATTCTCCTACTGCACTCGATACTCTCTAAAACCACGACCTTAAAGACATGGTATTGTTCTCGTTTCGTGTAAAACGTCTTGGGTTCTCTTCACCACTTTCCCATGATCCTTTTCAACATTGACGATATTTTTCATCGACGCAGTCTTTATTAGTTTCTTGAAGAAGTGGTTGAGTAGCTAGACCTGCATCTTTTGCGCACTAAATAAATAAAGGAATTAATTTTTTAATTAAACTATACTCATTGATATAATAAATAATCTTGAAGCTGTTTACGCAAAATTCGTTACTCACAATTGCGCAATATCATTTTACGCCATCGATAACCTTGGAGATTATTCTAGAAACTTAGCACTGACTCGAACCACTTGAGCAAATCAAAATATATCCTTGAAAATGTTTACGCGAAATGCTTAATTAAGATAATAAATAACCTTGAAGTTGTTCACGCAGAATTTGTTTACGCAAATTCTGCGTAAACAACTTCAAGGTTATATATTATCTCAATTAAGCATTTCGCGTAAACACTTTCAAGGTTATATTTTGCTTTGGCCTTGTTTTTCCTACTGCGCCATATATTTACGAGAAAAACAAGGACTAATTTAACTAATTGAACTGTTTTTTCATTTTAAATTAATTTTTTTTGTTCAAATAATAACTATACCTACTATACTCGATACTCGGTCTGAAACCACGATCTTAAAGGCATGGTATTGTTCTCGTTTCGTGTAAAACGTCTTGGGTTCTCTTCACCACTTTGCCAGCATCCTTTCCAACATCGACGTAGGATACTTTTCATCGACGTAGGATACTTTTTATTAGTTTTTCGAGGAGGTGGTTGAGTAGCCGTTGAGTTTAGGCGCTCGTGTCGAGAGTTTTCCGTCTATCTTCAGCACCTTCACTATTATTATTATTATTTTTCATCTCGATCGATTTATGGAAGAGAGTCTCGTAGTAAGTCCGGAGAAGGAAATCGATGCATGTGCTTTGCACCTCGAAAAGTGGACTTCTTCGCCACTTTATCTCGCGATAAACTCGACGAAGAATCTCCATTTTTTAAATTTCAATCTTCATACATACACCACACACTCTTCCTTATGCGAAAAACCCTGTCGGAAAAACGTCATTTTCTAGTGAATAAGATGCACGTACTCTAGGGTGGTTCTTCAGTAAATAGGCGCAATGTGAAACGAATTTGCGTAAACAACTTCAAGGATATTTATTATCACAATTA
>CAKNYM010050776.1:12149-43680 GCA_932195095.1 Andricus curvator | reverse complement strand
GGGGCCTCGACATTTGGCCCCGATTTTAGAAAACTTTCTTACCATCCGACGCCCCGCCGCTCAATGTACAAACTCGACTCTTCCAAACCAGCTCTCTCTGGGAAAAGGTGACCGAAAAATCCTGTTTTTTTAAAAAAAGGTGTTGCCCTCTAACTACTGACGAAAATTGTGTAGGATGAAAGTGATCATATCGTTGAATTCGGAAGACCTTAAGCTTTCAGATTCTTTTTATTAGACAATTCAGAAATTGTTTTGTGCGATTTGCAATCAAAAGAAGTGAGGGGCCTCGACATTTGGCCCAGATTTTAGAAAACTTTCTTACCATCTGACGCCCTGCCGCTCACTGTGAAAATTTTGACTCTTCCAAACCAGAAAAAAACTAACATTACGCTTGAATGTCACTTGGATTATCAATTTTTTAATTTACCCTGAGGCTTTTAAATTATTGTTTAATTTATTAAATTATCATTACAAAATTATTTTATTGATTTATTCTTCATTTATCTTGATTTCGTACAAATTCAATCGAATTCTCTTCAATTCTTCTAAATTCACTCTAATTTTACTGAAATCAATGGATTATTTTGGATTTTTACCATTATTTCTCATTTTTTTAATTCTTTCGAATTTCTTTGAATTCCTTTTAAATTCTTTTGAATTCTTTTGAATTATATAGAATTTCTTAGAATTATTTTGAATTCCTTCGAATCCTTTTGAATTTCTTTGAATGCTTTTGAATTTCTTTGAATTTTTATGTGTGTTTTTGATGTGCTTTGAATTCCTTTGAATTCTATTCAATATCGCCGTGAATTTATTGTATTCCCTTGAAATCCACCGAATTCAGTGGATGTTCCTTGGATTGTCAATTTTTTAATTCACCCTGAAGACTTTTAAATTTTTGTTCAATTTAATTCATTTATTCAATTATTATTATGAAATTATTTTAGTGAGTTTTTTATATTTATCTTTATTTCGTATAAATTTCATCGAATTTTATTGAATTTCCTCCAATACTTCTAAATTCACTCAAATTTTACTGAAATCAATTGAATATTTTGGACTTTTTTGCATTCTTCCTTATTCGTTTGATTTTTTTTTAGTTCCTTTGAATTCTTTTGAATTGCTTTAAATTCTATAGAATTCCTTTGAATTCTGTCGAATTCTTTTAAATTGCTTTGGATTCTTATGAATTTATTTGAATTCCTTTGAATGCCTTTTAAATTCTTTTTAATTCCTTTGCACTCTTTTGAATTACATACAATTTCTTAGAATTCTTTTGAATTCCTTTGAATCCTTTTGAATTTATTTGAATTTTTTGAATTTTTATGTGTGTTTTTGATGTACCTTGAATTTCTTTAATTTCTATTCAATTCACCGTGAATTTATTGAAATTTCCTTGAAATCCACTGAATTCAGTGGATGTTTCTTGGATTGTACATTTTTTTAATTCACCCTGAAGACTTTTAAATTTTTGTTTAATTTAATTAATTTATTGAATTATCATTATAAAATTATTTTAGTGAGTTTTTTTATATATATCTTTATTTCATATAAATTTCATCGAATTTTATTGAATTCCCTCCAATACTTCTAAATTCACTCAAATTTTACTGAAATCAATGGAATATTTTGCATTTTTTGCATTCTTCCTTATTCTTTGCATTTTTTTAGTTCCTTTGAATTCTTTTGAATTGCTTTAAATTCTATAGAATTCCTTTGAATTCTGTTGAATTCTTTTAAATTCATTTGGATTCTTTTGAATTTCTTTGAATTCTTCTGAATTTATTTGAATTTTTCGATTTTTTTTTAATTCCTTTGAATTCTTTTGAATTCATTTGTATTCTATAGAATTCCTTCAATTTATCTTGAATTCTTCTAAATTCAGTCCAATTGTACTGAAATCAGTGAAACATTTAAAAATTTTGAGTTTTGTTTTTATTTACTGGATTTTTTTTAATAATTCAATAAATTCAATAGAATTCAAGAAATTTTATACAATTGAACAGAATTCAAAGGAAATCAAAAGAATTCGAAGGAATTCAAAGTAAATCAAAAGGATTTGAAGAAATTTAAAGGAAATCAAAAGAATTCAAAGGAAATCAAAAGGTTTCGAAGGAATTCAAAATAATTCAAAAGAATTCGAAGGAATTCAAAAGAATTTAAAAAAATGAAAAAATCTAAGATAATCCATTGATTTCCGTAAAATTGGAGTGAATTTAAAAGAATTCAAGAGAATTCGATTAAATTCACACGCAATCAAGATATTGAAAATAATTATACAATAATAATTTAAAAAATGAAATAAATTAAACAATAATGTAAAAGTCTTCAGAGTGAATGAAAAAAAATGGACAATTAAAAAAATATCCATTAAATTCAGTGGATGAATTCAAAGTAATTCAAAATAATACAAAGTAATTTAAAAAAATACAAAGGTATTGGAAATAATGCAACGGATTTCCGTAAAATTGGAGTGAATTTAGAAGAATTCAAGGCAATTGAAGAGAATTGGATGAAATTCACACGAAATCAAGACGAATTAGGAATAATTTAATGAAATATTTCAATTATAATTATCCAATAAATGAAATAAATTAAACAATAATTTAAATGTCTCCAAGGTGGATTTACAAAATTGCCAATCCAAGAAACATCCATTGAACTCAGTGGATTTTAGGCAATTTCAAAGAATTTAGGTTTAATGCAAAAATTCAAAGGAATTCAAGAAAAATACAAAGAAATTCAATATAATTCAAAGAAATTCAGAATAATTCGAAGGAATTCAAAATAATTCAAAACATTTTAAAGGAATTCAAAAGAAATCCACTGAACTCAGTGGATTTTAAGGGAGGAATTCAAAATAATTCAAAGGAATTCAAATGAATTCAGAAGAATTAAAAAAACAATAAGATTCAGAAATCTTTGGGATCTCTGTTTTAATTTATTGAAAGAAGTGACTAAAGTGATCTTTTCATTTAAAAAAAGTGACTATAGCGACTTTGTCTTAGATAAGTGACTAAGCTGTGATTTGAGAAATAAAAGTGACTAAAAATGACTTAAGTGACTCTTTTGAATGTAAAAAAATCGTAATAGCAGCGATTATTTAAATAAAATAAGCATTTCGTTCACACTAACCGACATGGGGGACCCTTCAATATTTGGTTAAAATTCTACCAAAAATCAGAAACCTTTTTTACACCAACATAAACATTTTGTAGGGATTCGCTTTAGAAAAAAAATAATTGGACCACACTATTGTGCACTTTGGCTTTATAGCGATGAGAGGATAGAGTCTCGGAGTCAGAAATAAAAAAAAATCTGCTTGCTAAAGGTCAGGTTTCAGGAAGTCACGAAAGAGATGAGAAGAAAGGACAGTCACTCGAATGAGGTTAAAAATTGAATCAAGGCTGAAGCCGAGCGAGAGCCGCAGTAGTTGAGAAAATCGATTTTAACCTCTCTCGGCAAAAAGTGCCGATGGCCCGCACTTCGTTCCGGGTAGTCTCCTTCCTACAATTAAGCCGTGGCATTTTTTACCTTTTTGCTCAAATAATTAGAGGAAGTTCAATTACCATAAGCTTCAAACCTTTTGTTTCACAATTTTCATTCCAGGCGAGAATTTTAGGAAAATAACGGGAATTTGTTGCTGAAAAAGGGGGATTTCATTTTTTAATAAAAAGTTATATTGACCGAAAAAAAATCGAAGTCTCTTGTTTTCTATTGTCTTGAATTTCTTTTTGGCGAAGAAAAACTAGCAGGGTGCGTCATGTTAGCCTTTTCTGGTTTGGAAGAGTCAAATTTTTACAGTGAGCGGCAGGGCGTCAGATGGTAAGAAAGTTTTCTGAAGTTGTGGTCCCTCACTTCTTTTGATTGCGAATCGCACAAAAAAATCTTTGAATTGTCTAATAAGAAGAATCTAAAAGCTTAAGGTCTTCCGAATTCAACGATATGATCACTTTTTTTTGTGTGAAAATAAATAAAGAGTGCACAAGGCCGCCACAGCCTAATTTAGTTGAAAAATTTACGGTATTATTTGAATTCTTTTGATTTCCTTTAAATTTCTTCAAATTCTTTTGATTTACTTTGAATTCCTTCGAATTCTTTTGATTTCCTTTGAATTCTGTTCAATTGTATAAAATTTCTTGAATTCTATTGAATTCTGTCGTATTCACCCTGAATTCCCTTAAACTCTTCTCAATTCAATCCAATTTTGCGCCAATCATTGGAATATTTTGGACTTTTTCATTTTTTCCAGTTCTTTTGCATTTCTTTGAATTCTTTTGAATTCACCCTGAATTTATTGAAATTCACTGAATTTAGCGGATGTTTCTTATAAAATTATTTTATCGACTTATTCTTTATTTATCTTGATTTCGTACAAATTTAATCGAATTCTCTTGAATTCTTCTAAATTCACTCCAGTTTTACTGAAATCAATGGATTATTTTGGATTTTTTGCATTCTTTCTCATTTTTTGGAATTCTTTCGAATTTCTTTGAATTCTTTTGAAATACTTTTAAATTCTTTTGAATTCCTTTGAATTATTTTATATTATTTAGAATTTCTTTGAATTTTATTGAATTCCTTTGAATCCTTTTGAATTCCTTTGAAAGCTTTTGAATTTCTTTGAATTTTTTAAAATTTTTATGTGTGTGTTTGATATGCTTTGAATTCCTTTGAATTCTATTCAATTCGCCGTGAATTTATTGAAATTCCCTTGAAATTTTTGTTCAATTTAATTCATTTATTGAATTATTATTATAACATTATTTTTGTGAGTTTTTTATATTTATCTTGATTTCGTATAAATTTCATCGAATTCTATTGAATTCCCTCCAATACTTCGAAATTCACTCAAATTTTACTGAAATCAATGGAATATTTTGGATTTTTTTGCATCCTTCCTTATTCTTTGAATTTGTTTGAAATTTTTTTGAATTTCTTTTGAATTCTTTTTAATTCTTTTGAATTGCTTTAAATTCTCTAGAATTCCTTTGAATTCTGTTGAATTCCCTTGAATTCTTTTGAATTTATTTGAATTTTTTGAATTTTTTGAATTTCTTCTGAATTCTTTTGAATTTATTTGTATTCTATAGAATTCCTTCAAATTATCTTGAATTATTGTAAATTCACTCCAATTGTACTGAAATCAGTGGAACATTAAAATTAAAAAAAAAATTTCAATTCACTTGATGTTTTTTAATTCACCGTAAATTTGTATGAATTCCAGCGAATTTGTCTAATTTCGTTTAAATTTCTCTAAATTCACTCGAATTTTATGTAATTCATTGTTTTTTTAATTTTTTCAACTTATCCTGAATTCCGTTATAATTCACCTGGAGTTCTTATAAATTTCATACAATTCACTTTTTTTTACTTTTTTCAAGTAAATTAAGCTGTGGCGGCCTTGTGCATTTTTTATTTATTTTCACAGAAAAAAAATGTAACTAGTTACCAATTCATTAGTTAATTACGAAAATAAAATTTTCAAACAGAATTCAAGAAACTCAACACAATTCAAAGGAATTCAAAGGAGTTCAGAAGAATTCAAAAGGAATTCAAACCAATTCAAAGAAATTTAAAAGAATTCAAAAGAATTAGAAACAATGCAAAAATGGGATCAATTAAAAAATGCTGTCAAAAATCAGGAATCATTTTGATACCAAAATGAACACTTTGTAGGAAAAAGAGCCTTTTTTTGGATCACCCTCCCTTTGAACACACTGCCAGTTTATCTCTGCGTTTGATGGCACGGTTTTAATTATCAAGGAAGTACGGCGAATGCGTATTTCATCAAGCGGATGGAATCGTCAGATTCAGAGGGTCAGTTTCACATGGAGTTTTACGTTAAATCCGATAAGGGACCTCAAAGTTTTTTTGACCTTTGATTTTTTCATTTCATTAGTCGTACATTATTCTTTGTACAAAGGCTGATAAGAATAAAAAACGAATAGAGGATTTTTTCGAAAATAATGGTTCTTGGAACTTTAGTACCAACTGCTGGCCCACGCAGTTTCTCAGCACGCAGGGCGAGAGACGGTGGTGACTCGCATCGGAAGGGCCTCAGTGCGCAATATACTCAGTCGAGTATATTGCGCAATATTACGCATTCAAATTGGAAACGGCAACTTGTGACCAATGCTATATGCTTCTTTATCGGGACTTTATTCGGCATTCCGATGGGATCTGAGTGGAACTTTTTTCCTTTACTCGGGTGAGCTTGCAGAGTGTAATTTAAGAATCGCCCATTTGCATGGAGGTGTTTACCAAAGAATTTTTCAGAATTATTACTTTTGTACGCCTTGAACTGAGAGCGGTAGACGAAAGTCCTCCAATCTCTTGCCACGCTTCAAGAGCCGGACGGGTAACATTTTCACCGTTCCCGGTAAGATCCACTTGAACTATTTCCACTTTACTTTCTACTTGCAGTAAGTGCCATCAACGAGCCACAGAGAAAAAGGGAGGGAAACTAGCTCTGAACACGAAATTCTATGCCGTTCTAGAGTTTCCTTAATTAATCTTTTCCGACTCGCCTTTGACTAAAAAAAAATAATTAAAAAAATGAACAAATGTTCTGAAGTGCAAGTATTGCCATCAATTTAAAAACTTGGATTTTACCTCGATGAGGACTGTGAATAAAAAGGCTGAGAATGATAATAAATTAAGGGTCGCACAGTGGGGCAAAAAAACTATTTATCTGATTCAAAAATTTTTTTTAAATAAAAGCTTTTTAAATTTTGAAAAGATTTGTCTGCATGTGAAATGAATGTTCCATTACCATCAATTAAGAATAGGTGATTTTTAGTCATTGTTTAAATAATTTTTATAAAAAAATCACAGTTTGGCGATTTATCAATAAATAGGCACAGTGTGGCAAAAAAAGTACCTGTGGACAAATCAATTTTTATCCTACACTATTTATCTGATTCAAACTTTTTTTTTCAATAAAAACTTTTTAAATTTTGAAAAGATTTGTGTGATTATATATTTTTTAAACTGTTCAAAAGTTTGTTATTAACAACAAAGTTGAAATTTTTTTTTTTCTTAAGTGCCATTTCTTTTAAGACATTCAGATTGATCAAAGAAAATCTTAAAACAATGTTACAACTATATCGAAATAATTTCCAGTTGGTTAGAATAATAAAAAAAATTGTTATTGTGTTCTAAACAAATTAATGAAGAAAAGTCATTTTTTGGGATTGGAAATGTTTAGCTCATTAAAAGTAATACATTTTATATAAAATGTGAGAGAAATGAATGTTCCATTACCGCTAATTAAGAATAGATGCATTTTGATAATTTTTTGAATAATTTTTATAAACAAATTCACAGTTTGGCGATTTTTCAATGAATAGGCACAGTGGGGCAAGAAAAGTAACCGTGGACAAATCAATTTTTATCCTACACTATTTATCTGATTCAAACTTTTTTTTTAATAAAAGCTTTTCAAATTTTGAAAAGATTTGTGTGATTAGATTTTTTTTTAACTTTTTAAAACTTTGTTATTTAACAACAAAGTTGAAAATTTTTTGTTCAACTTTTCCCAAGTGTTATTTCTTTTAAGACATTCAGATTGATCAAAAAATATCTTAAAACAGTGTTACAACTATATAGAAATAATTTCCAGTTTCTTAGAATATTGAAAAAAAATTGTTATTATTTTCTAAACAAATTAATGAAGAAAAGTCATTTTTGGGAGATTTTTATAAACAAATTCACAGTTTGGCGATTTTTCAATAAATAGGGATGTCTTTCCGATGACTTTTTGCTATGATACTTTGCAAATTGACAACAATTATTATTCATTATTTAAATCTCCGCTGGGATTCGAACTCCAGGTCTTTCAGAGTTCGAATCCCAGCGGAGCTAGAGAGATTTTTTTCACAACTTATAAAAAATTAATAATCAATATTAAAAAAATATGGATTTTAGACCATGTAGACAAAAAACATTAACATTATATTATTTACTATATTTCGCTGGTTAAAAACCACAACATCAATTAATTTAATAAGTATGTTCAAGTTAATTTATATTCAAGGAATTTCAAATGATTTTTACTTTTTAAAATTAATTTTTACGATTTCCAAAGGAAAAATTTAAAGGAATAAAAAAAGAATTTCATGGGATTTTATGGGATTTCCAAAACATTTCTGCTAATTCTAAATTTTTTTAAAGATTTCAAAGATTTCTAGGGATTTTATGTAGGATTTCCAAATATTTGACGGGAATTCTAGAGAATTTTGAAAAATAGATTACATTAAATTATAAGGGATTCCTGGAGTTACCGAAGATTTTTAGGGATTTTAAAGAATTTCATGAGATTTTATGGGATTTCCAAATCATTATAGTTATAGACCTGTAATAATTTTCCTATTATATTTTTTCGTTCAGTAAAGAAGCTTTTGTTATATGTCTTATAAAAGTGTATGAAGGGACATTGAAATATGTAAAAAATTAATAAATTTCATCAACTTTTTTTATTAATAACCTTTTACACTAGTGGGGAGAAGACCCCACATATCAGAAGCATGGTGCGGCCTGTGAGACCGCATGGCCACACTTTCAGTGTGGCCATGCGGCTAATAATATCTCGAGCCTTTTTTGCAGTTTATTGTTTCAAATGGCACTTACGCCCTTTTGCCCGCCGACCCTTTGAAAATAAATCCTTTTATCTAACTTGTTATGTTTTTATGTGGTCTTTAACTGATTGTGACTAATATATAGGTATATTGTCTGGAAAGATTGTGGAATAAAGCCAACGTTCTCATAATACTCCACGTCGTTATCCTCTAAGTACACGAACTTTAAGCTCGTAAGCGGCAAACAAGAGAACGTAAAATAATAATAAGCCGAGAATTTAATTTCGTCTATCTACGTACTAATTCAAAGTTCCTTGTTTTATCAAATATTATTTGCATTTATAAGGAAAAGCCCATTTGTTTACCGGAAGTTAACCCTCGTGGGCAGAACTGGGTACCCGGGCGGCGGGTACCCACCATAAAAAAATTCGCTTGGGGCCTTTAATTTTTTCGTCGAAATATCTTTCATCTAGTCAGTCCCACCCGAAGGCGGGTGGGACTGACGTTGTCAGTGGACTCACCACCTCACGACGATTTGGCTCATTGGATATTTCTAATTAATTCAGAAAAAATATATTCGCACGTATTGGATATTATTGAGTATTGACGATAATGACGAAGTTTCAACAAAATATTTGATTTCTAACCAAAAAAATTGATTTTCTAACGAAAAAGAGATATTTTTAAAAAATTATATAAATTTTGTACCAAATTGTTAATTGTTTTTTCATCTAGACAGCTGCATTTTCAACTAAAAGGAAGAACTTTCTACCAAAAGAGATGAATTTTCAAATAAAAAAGACAAATTTTCAAATAAAAAAGACAAATTTTCAACCAAGAAAGATTTTTCAGTCAATAAAAATAAATGTCTTTCAAAATATTAAAAAATCATTTTTTTATTGAAGATTCATCATTTTATGTTAAATGTTTTTTGTCGACCTGGTCGGTAATCAATATTTTTTGAATATTGATTATTATTAATTTTATAAGTTGTGAAAAAATCTCTCTAGCTCCGCTGGAATTCGAACTCCAGGTCTTTCAGATTTCCGGACTTGGAGTTCGAATCCTAGCGGAGCTAGAGGGCTGTTTTTCACAACTTATGAAATTAATGATAATCAATATTCAAAAAATATTGATCAAATATATCATGATTTTAGTTGAAGATTCGATTTTTTATTGGTTGAAAATTAATTTTTTAATTTAAATTTTAACTGTTCCAGTTGAAGCTTCATCAGTTTACACTCATAAAAAATATTCTTGGATTCAAAGAAATAGGTTTTTGTTCCAAGGAAAATTTGTCTTTAAATAAAAATAATTTTTTTCATTTTGAAGTTTTTTTTGGTTAAATGAAAAAATTATGTTAATGAAACTGTTTCTTTAATTTAAAACAAATATTTTTCTGAGTCTTTGTTTTTTTAGTTGAAGGTTCATCTCTTTGGTTGAAAATTTAAATATTTTGTTGAAAATTCTTTTTTTTTGTTTAAAATTAAGTTTTTGATTTGAAAATGTGACTTTTCCATTTTTGGTTGCAAATTGAATATATTTTAGTTGAAATTTTGTCTTTTTTGTTAGAAAGCTAATATTCTCGGTTTGAAATATCCTCTTTTTTTATTAAAAATGTAACTGTTTGGTTAAAAAACTTTTTTTTCTTTTTTAACTGAAAAATCTTTATTTATTGAAAATTTGTCTATTTTATTAAAAATTCGACTTTTTTATCAAAATAATTTTTTTTCACGAATAATTTAACTTTTCTATTTTTGGTTGTAAATTAATCTTTTAATTGAAAATTCATGTATTTTGTTAAAAACTCGTATTTTTTGGTAGAAAATCAATCTTCTAGTTAAAAACTGAACTATTTGGTTAAAAGTTCAAATGTTTTGTTGAAAATTCGTCTCTTTTGTTTTAAAGTTAAAAAATCTGGTCTTTTTGATAAAAAATTCAAATGTTTTGTTGAAAATCCGTTCTTTTATATTCAAAAATAAAATTTAAATTTTTGAATTTTAATCTGGAAAAAGTGTTGTTTTTAATACGATTATTGACATCCGATAATAAATATGTAAGTTTATTTGTTCGTTTACCATTACTTTATTAAAAATATACCCAGTCAGTCCCACCCGAAGGCGGGTGGGACTGACGTTATCAGTAGTCTCACCACCTTACGAGGATTTGGCTAATTATTTTGGATATTTATTTTTACAACCCTGTTTTTATCCCAAAGTTCCTTCTATACAAATAAATTTGTACATATAGGATTTTTTCTGCATGAACTTTGAGTAAATTTTAATAATAATTAAATCCTTAAATTTTCTGGGCATTTGCAAGTAAAGTTGAGAACTTGAGGTACATGACAGATACAGCATATCCTACTACATAGAATAGATTTGAAGAGGAAGTCCCGGGTGGCTATAATCGTATTTAAGGATGCGAATTGCAATTACTCTGTGCTGGAGTCTCTCTCGTTTAATGGTCTCCGGAGACACTGGAATGGCTTTCAGTAGTGATACTAAGTTTCTAACTTGTCATTTTGGAAGTACCTCAACGAACTGAAATCCGAGGGAGAGACTTAAATACGACCGATTATGATCACAATATGAAGATTCAGTGGACTGGGAGAACATTTACTGCCAGGAATAATTATTTATTAATATATTTAAAAAATAGAGTGAACTCTCACTTATTCCAAGGGCCGAGAATCGTAAACATTCAGATATTCCAAGTCTGCAGGAGTCCCCACCTCTACCGCGAGTCGTGAGGTGGTTTTGTCAAGCGACGTTCTCATTGGCTGCCCTTCCCTTGTATCGATGCGCGCGCTGTAAGCATGGGTACGTCCTTGAATTTGCGCATTTTTAATTGGTCAGCCACTGATGCGGACGTGACCGTACAAGGACAGTAGTGGGAGGTGAAAGGGTTTCGCCACTTGAAATATTCGAGCGGAGCGACTTGGAATAAACGAGCCTTGGAATAAGTGAGAGTTCACTGCGAGCAGTAGATAGGGAGGCGCACTTCTGAACCACGAAATCTACCGTACCGACCTCGAGGACAGCATGTAACTGACGTGGTTTGTGTCCGTGCTAAAATTCTAGAATGTACAAATTTCCAACAAAGTTGTTGAATCCTAAACCAAAACAAATTTATTTTCATCTAGAGAGTTGCATTTTTAACTAAAAAGATGAACTTTCTACCAAAAGAGATGAATTTTCAAATAAAAAAGACAAATTTTCAATCAAGAAAGATTTTTGCGTCAATAAAAATAAATGTTTTTACAAATGTTGAATTTCCCAGCCAAAAAAGTGAGCTTTCAACAAAATAAATTTTCAGCCAAAAAGATGAATTTTCAACCGAGAAGATAAATTTTCTACCGAAAAGACCAAATTTCGTTTTATTAATTTTTAGTTTATATTTTTTTCCTTTCCAAACTTTTGTAGCTAAATTGCTGAATTTTTAAACTAAAAAAGAGCAATTTTTAACCAAAAATGGTGTATTTAATATTAGCATTAAGGAGAATTTTTTATAAAACTGTCGAATTATGAACCCGAGAATATGAATTTTCAACAAAAAAGTTTATTTACAACCAATCAGCTGAATTTTGAATACAATAGTTAAATTTCCGGTTAAAAAAAATTAATTTTCAAACAAAACAAAAACAAAGAATTTTCAACTGAAATTTTTAATCTTCGACCAAAAAAAAAGGACTTTTAAGAAAGAAAAACTTTAAACTTTATAACCGAAGAGTTGAATTTTCATCATTAAAAAATTAAGTTTTAACGAAAAATGTAATAGTTGACTTTCAAACAAAAATTTTAATTTAACGTAGAAAACAGTTGAATTAATCCAAAAAAGACGAAGATTCAACCAAAAATTTGATTTCTAACCAAAAAATAGATTTTCTAACAAAAAAGAGATATTTTAAAAAAATTACATAAATTTTGTGCCAAATTGTTAAATTCTCCAGACAAAACTACAAATTTTTTTTTCAACCAAAATAGATTAATTTTGAACCAGTCAGTTGCATTTTTAACCAAAAAGGTGAAGTCTCTACAGAAAGAGATGAATTTTCGAAAAAAAGATGACTTTTTAACAAAATAGTTAAATTTCCAGTAAAAAAATTTTATTAGTCAAGAAAGAAAATTCCCAAAAAAACATTCAATTTGAAACGAATCAGCCGAATTTTCAACGCAATAGTTAAATTTCCAGTAAAAAAAAAAATTATTTTTAACCAAAACGAAAACAACGAATTTTCAACTCAAATTATGAATCTTCAACCAAAAAAAAACAAAACAAAAAAAACAAGAATTTTCAACAAAAAGTGTAATAGCTGATATTTCCAACAAAAATTATTTCAATTTAAAATAAATAAAAACAGTTAGCTTTGATTACCAAATTGTTGAATCCAGACAAAACAACGAATTTTCTACAAAATTTATCTAAAAATTCTGTTATTAGATAGAATTACTTTATTTTTAAAATATCCACTCAGTCCCACTCGAAGACGGGTGGGACTGACGTTATCACTGGACTCACCACCTCACGACGATTTGGCTCATTATTTTGGACATTTCTAACTAATTCAAAAAATATATATATACACACGTATTGGATATTATTGAGTATTGAGTACAGATATATTGAGTATTGAGGCAGAAGTAATATATTGGCCTATAAATAAAATTTAAACAAATGCTTGACAGACCGACAAAGAAATGTTTATAAAATTCAGATATCTATTATCATTATCCCTCTACTTAAAACCTATTCGCGTATCTAATCGGTAGAGCGAATTAAAGAATGCAATTTTTTTAAAATATAACTTCAGTGTTGCTCTCAATGCGATTATTGACATCCGATAATAAATGCTCAAGTATGTTCGTTTGTTCAGTATTGCTTTATTTTTAAAAATTCAGAGTCAGTACCACCCGAAGTCGGGTGGGACTGACCGCCTAATTATTTTGGACATTTTCAGATAATTCGGAAGAAATATATATGCGCACGGATTGGATTGTATTGATTATTGATGTATTGAGTAGTATTGGGCCAAAAGTAATATTTTTAAATGATTTAATATGATCTAAAATTGTTTCAAATACTAGAGGGAGTATTATACCCTAGGAATTATACAATCTCATAAATCTGAGGTATAATACCATGAAATAATAATGACAATAGAAACTTCCAACAATAAGCTCGCGGACAATCGTATTGAAAACAGTGGAAGCCCGTGAACAATAGATATCTTACATGCACATGGAGCGAGAATAATTATAGGTCTCATTAATGGCCGTCCAGACATTGGACAGTAATTTTCCTGCTCATCCCGCGTCTTTATTTCCTGTCAGATTATGGGGAAGCACCTTTAAGCATTTTAAATGGATACATTTCGAGAAAAAAAATGCTCTGACGCAGCCATAACCAGTCCTTCTTAGGATGAAAAAAACATTAAAGATACTCTCAAACTAAAAAAATTAAATTAAACTTAAAAACTTAATCTCCTTGATTGAAAATTAATTGATTGGTTACAAATTGATCTCTTTTAGATAAAAATTCAATTATTCGATTAAAAATTAATGTATTTTGTTGAAAAGTCGTCTTTTTTTATAGAGAATTCATCTTTTTGGTGCATCGACCGGGAAACGAACCCGGGCCACCCGCGTGACATGCGAGCATTCTACCACTGAACTACCGATTTACGATTGGATTACGAGTGAATTAACCTGGATTAATTCGATTTACAAAAGGGGTTACTCAGGATAAAAGATGGATTAATTCGGTAACAAGTGGAGAAACGGTCATAGTAGTATTATAGTCATAGCGTCAGTCCCACCCGACTTCGGCCAATGGAGGGGGAGTATAGAGGCAGTCCCGCCCGACTTTTTTTCTTTTTCAAAATAAATTGTTAAGTTTTCATCCAATAATAATGAATTTATAACGAAATTGTTGAATTTTCAACAAAATAATTAAATTTTCAACAAATAAATAAAATTTTAAACCAAAAAAGATGAATTCTCCAACAAAAATATAATAGTAAACTGTTTAATAAAAAATAATGAACTATTAACGAAAAAGTTAGATTGTCTAATTGTTTTTTATTAATTCAGTTTACATTTAAGCGATAATACGATAAAAAGGGGAAAAAGGGTAAGGTTTTTGAAAACGGGGACAAAAAAATTCTTTAAAAAAAGGGAAAAGAGGAGAATAAGGGAAGTTGTTTCAAGATATGATAAAAAACATGAACGATTACAGTTTTGGTTGAAGAGTACATAAAAGAAAAAATTTCAACTTGAATAATTATTTTTTGTGAAATATATCACTATAGTGAGTGTAACTGTTAAATCAGCGAATCTGGTAAAATAGTAGTTAGCAGTTATTACTAGAAGTAATCCGTTCGATTAAAATAAATTGAGAAAGAGCATTAATTACTCTCACACAATTAGTTACACTCAATGAACGAGATTCGCACAAAAACGTGATCTCAATGTAATGAACCTGCTGTGGGAACGTGCGGAACGTTCTTTTGTTTCAAGAAATTCAAGTATTCATCTGACCCAGAAATTTATTTAAATGGGTGTCAGAAGGCAACTAATTATTGAAATTTATAGTAATACTTTTTTTTAAGTATAAAAAGATTTAAAACTGCAGAATTACTCGCAACTTACTTTGAAAAAGAAATAAAAGTTAGGTGGGACTGACTCTATACTCCCCCTCCATTGGCCGAAGTCGGGTGGGACTGACACTATACCTGGAGAAAGGGAAAAATCTGGAGTAATCCACTTGTAATATGAGTAATCCACGTGCAATCCAAATAATTTGGAGTGCTTTAGGTAACCTAAATAGTCTTAAAAAATAATCTTAAGTAATCTAGAGTATAACGAAGAAATACGTCGTTGGCCTAACGTAAATAGTCGGCAGACTATCCGTTCAAACGCTGAAAGTATTGACATTTTTCCTCCTCTGGACACTTTTTGCATGCGATTTATCTAAGCCACAGCAATCTTCCTACTTCATCCTTGTGGGGAAAAGCGGCGCAATAAATGTCAGAGTAGATCTTGTTCTGGCATCGTGAAAAGAAGCGTGGAGTTCATGTTTCTTCATTTTCCAAGGAAGCAATTCGTAACACTATATGCCAAACATTAAGTATCCTTTTTTCCCACCCGAGAGATTAGATAGACAAAGGATTTTCTACAACGCAAGTGGTTCGTGTCCGTGCTAAGTTTCTAGAATAGCACGGACACGAACCACTTTAGCTGTAGAATGGTTTCAATGTCGGTAAGCTAGGAATTTCTGGCTAGAAACACCGTCACCTGTCTACTCGAGATAAAACTTTTCAATGTGCATATCACGAGATAGAACATTGTCATTTGGAGACGATGGTATATATTCCTTTTCTATAGGGCACCATGAAAAGCAGTTCTAAACTAAAGAAATATCGTTTTGAACTAAAGAGTTAGAAGATCAGAAGTATCGTGATGGATAAGGCTTTCGATTTTAGTTCTGTCCCTATACTGCCACTCCGTTGATCGAAGTCGAGTGGGACTGACGTTATAACTGAACTCGCGACCTTACGACTTGGCTAATTATTTACCGGTTAAGAACTTCGTGACCATTCTACAGCGGAAGTTTCTCAGATCCGTGCTAAGTTTCTGGAATGTTGGCACGGACATGAACCACTTTAGCTGTAGAATGATCTCAAAGTCGGTAAGATAGGAATTTTCAGCTAGAAACACCCTTATCTTTCTACTGGAGATAAAACCTTTCAATGTGGATATTTCGAGATAGAACGTTGTCATTTGGAGACGATGGTTTATCTTTTTCTGTAGAGTCACCATGAAAACCAGTTTTAAACTGAAGAAATATCATTATTTTAAATTAAAGAGACACAAGATCAGAAGTATCGTGATGCCCTTCTCAGTATGCAACACAAACCATGACTCTTTTGGTTCTAATTCTGTCTCTATACTCTTCATCCATTGACCGAAGTTGGGTGGGACTGACGTTATAACTGGACTCGCCACCTTACGACAACTACCATGAAAAGCAGTTCTGTACTAAAGAAATATCATTATTTTGAACTAAAGAGACACAATATCAGAAGTATCGTGACGCTGATAACAAGAGGATGCAAGGGAAGGCAGAATTTCAGTAACGACATGCTCACTTCCTACTTGAGTGAATTCTTGAGTTTCGCTATTCACTAATCCGACCAAGCCTAGCCAGTAGGGGGTTGGTAACTTTAGAATCCTCCCACTCGTTTCATTCAGATCCAGATTTCATGAGATCAACTAGATTTGCAACGAAATCGTTTCCTTGAATTTTTCAACGGTGCTTGCTTGCGCTGATAAAACCTCTTTAGGGTTGGTTTGGTTAAAACGTGAAAAATTTAACTAAAAAATTTTTTTTCAATTTTTTTTCTGAAAAAGGATCTTCTTCTTTCGCTCGGCTGGGAATCGAACCACAGAACAGAAAAACAAACAGAAACCACAGTTTCTTCTCTCGATCTCTCTAGTAGCTTAATGGGAAAGCACTCGAACCGAAATCGTAAGTTCTGTGGTTCGATTCCCAGCAGAGCGAAAGAAGATCTTTAAAAAAAATTAAAAATAATTTTTAATTCATATCTCCATCTAGTCTGAAAAGACTTAAAAAATATATGTTATTCTTTGATGATAATGCAGATTGCTTGAAAAATTTGATATGTACCACCTTGCAAAATAATGCGTGTATTTTCTGAAAAAAGTTTCTTCTCTCGATCTCTCTAGTAGCTTAATGGGAAAGCGCCCAACCGGCAATCGGAAGTTCTGTGGTTCGATTCCCAGCGGAGCGAAAGGAGATCTTTTTTCAGAAAAAAAATTTAAAATAATTTTTAATTCATATTTCCATCTAGTCTGAAAAGACGTTAAAAATTTCTGTTATTCTCTGATGATAATACAGATTCCTTATAATACAGTTCCGCTAAGAAGGCAATCAATTTTGTTTTTTTTTTGAAAATAGTTTTGGTTTTTTGATTTAAAATTAATATTTTTAACTGAAAAATTAATTATTCTATTTTTGAATCAAAAATGATATTTTTTAGTTGAAAATTCAAATATTTGGTTGAAAATTCATGTTTTTTTTATGGAATGTTCATATTTTTTTGTTGAAAATTCTTGCCGGGTTAAAAATACAACTGTTTTGTAATAATTTCTTCTTTTTGGACAGAAAATTAGTCCTTTTGGATTGATATTTACCTTTTTTGGTAGAAAAGTCACTACTTTGTTAAAAATTTATTTTTTTGGTTGAAGATTAATTATTTTAGTTATAAGTTTATCTCTTTGGTAAAAAAATTAACTTTTTTGTTGGAAATTCTTTTTTTTTTTAATTATTAATTTTTTTTCACTAAAGATTTTAATTTTTCATTGTTGGTTGAAAATTTATATTTTTTGTTCAAAATTCAACTATTTGGTTAAAAATTCATGTATTTTGTTAAACATTTGTCTTTTCAGTAGAAAATTATTTTTCCTCGTTTGAAAATTCATATTTTTTGGTTGAATTGGATTGAACGGTTGAATTTTGATCCAAATAGTTAGATTTTCAACGAAAAATATTTATTTTCTATCAAAAATGACAAATTTTCAAAAAATTACATAAATTCTCCACTAAATAATTTGAGGAATGGATGTAGTGTTAGTCCAAATTTGATTAGATTAAATTTTAGCTTATATTTTTCTCGTTTCTAAAAATATTTCAATGAAGTTGAATTTTGAAACTAAAAAATATTAATTTTAATCAAAAAAATATGTACTTAAATTTGCATTTAAGAGAACTAATTTTCAATCAAAAACCGAATTTCCTACAAAAGATTTTAATTTGGTATCTAATAGTCGAATTTTCTATCAAAATGTTGAGTTCAATTTTTAACAAAATAATTCAATTTTCAATCCAATAGTCGAATTTTCAATAAAAAGATAAGCCATGAACGAAAAATATAATAGTTCATATTTCAACCAAAAAAAAAACGAATTTTCAACAAACTAATTAAATTTTTAACCAAAGAGTTCAATTTTCAACACATTGAATAAATTTTCAAACAAATGAAATTTCTACCAAAAGAGATGAATTTTAAAACTAAAAGGGCGAATTTTTACCTAAAAAGGTGAATTTTCAAGCAAAAATGGAAAAATAAAATTTTCAGTGAAATAATTAATTTAAACAAAAAAAAACAACAATTTTTCAAAAAAATAGTCAAATTTTGAACTTCAGAAATTGATTTTTAAAGAACTTTAAACAAATAAAGATTTTTTAGTCGAGAAAGAAAATAACTTTATCCAAATTGTTGAAATTTCTATAAATTTTCAACAATATAGTCAAATTTTTAATTAAAAAAGATGAATTTTCAACAAAATAGTTCCATTTTTATCCAAAAACATGGCATTTCTATTAAAACAGATGAATTTCTAAACCAAGAAGACGAATTTTGAACAAAATAGTTAAATCTTCAACCAAACACTTGTAACATTTTTAACATAGAATTTTTTATAAACGGAATAATACAATTTAAAATTTAAATTTGGAAATTTAAATTTCAAAATTTCAAATTTAAAGGACCCCGCACAAAATGTATTGAAAAAAGGTCTCGGTGGATTTTGATAATTTTCTGATATTTTATAGAACATGACCCCCCGAACAAAAAATCATAATGACAAAACCCCGAAAAATGGACAGATTTTCATCTGCTAAGTGTTGCCAGTGAGCGTAGGGCCAATAGCCTCTATGTGGCGTGCATGCTACTCCAGAGGGTCCCTTTGGTGCGGAGCAGACGAAAATCTGTCCCTTTTTCGGGGTTTTGTCAGAAGAATTTTTTTTTCGCGGGGTCATGATCTACAAAATGTCACAGTTGCAAAGTGCTAAGTGTTTCCAGTGAGCGTAGCGCCAGTAGCCTCCATGTAGCGTGAATGCTGGTCTAAAAGGGTACCTTTGGGGCGGTGCAGACGAAAATCTGTCCATTTTTCGGGGTTTTGTCAGAAGGATTTTTTGTTCGCGGGGCCATGACCTACAAAATGTCACAGTTGCAGAGTGCTAAGTATTTTCAGTGAGCGTAGCGCCAGTAGCCTCCATGTAGCGTGAATGCTGGTCTAAAAGGGTACCTTTGGCGCGGTGCAGACGAAAATCTGTCCATTTTTCGGGGTTTTGTCATTATGATTTTTTGTTCGGGGGGTCATGTTCTACAAAATATCAAAAAATTATCAAAATCCACCGAGACCTTTTTTCAATACATTTTGTGCGGGGTCCTTTAAAAATTGAAAATTAAAATTAAAAACTGTCAAATTTATAGTTCTTGACAGTTATTCAAAGTGCCTCTTACAGAAATTCCCTGACTTTTGTAAAATTTTTCGAGGAATCTGTATTATCATTTGAGAATAACAGAAATTTTAACGTCTTTTCAGACTAAATGGAGCTATGAATTAAAAATTACTTTAATTAAGTTTTTTCTGAAAAAAAGATCCCAGCGGAGCGAAAGGAAAATATCTTTTTTTCAGAAAAAACTTAATTGAAATAATTTTTAATTCATAGCTCCATCTAGTCTGAAAAGACGTTAAAAATTTCTGTTATTCTCTAATGATAATACAGATTCCTTTAAAAATGTTCTGACACTATTTCGCACTGTTTTCAAATTTGGGCTCCTTGCACATTTTCTTCAAATAATGTTATTATGTTATGATTGCTTTCCCTTCCAGTCGAATCCAATATTAGTTGAAACGTTCACGCCTGAGGGCAAAGAAGGAAGGTAATTTTGTATTTTCACCCTTCGTGTGTCGATATAAGAAATTAAAGGCATGGGGAACGAGCGGGTTATAAACGACGCAAAGACGTGCGGTGAAAAAAAAAGAACTTTGATGATCGTGGAGCGATATCGAGCAGGCAGAAAGAGGCCGATGGCAGGAGAAACTGGCAGGAGAAACTGGCAAGAGAAAATGGCAGGAGACGGCAGGAGAAGTAAAGAGGGCAAAGCGGAAAGAGGCTTTCAAGCAGGATGCAAGCAAGGTGCCCGGTGGAAAATTGAAAGTGCGAGTTGGAGGAAGTTTCATTAAGGGTGTCGCTTCAACGGCCAGGCTTGCCAACTTTTAAATTACGTTTCGGCGGGAAAGCAACACAAAGACTCTGCTGGAACAACCCTCGATTGACCTTCTTTTTTTTTCTTATTTCTCTTTCTACTTACTTTCGCAACAAGTACAAAGGAAAGAGACAAAGTTTTGAGGAAACCAAGTGTTTTCGATCAATGGATGAATGTGACTTTTATTTTTCGCAACGCGGCTGTTTTTTAATTTTACTTTTTTCCAAATTTTAACCACACGTCAGACTCTTTCCTCTATTCACACATTTTCCCCTTTTTCTCGTTTTTTCGCTTTAATGCGAACTGAGTTAATAGAATTCAATCAAAAAATATATATATTTTTTTTTAAATGTTAATTCTTTTTGGTTGAATATTCAACTGTTTTGGAAAGAAAAATCGTTCTTTTGCATTAAAAATTCATCTCTTTTGGTAGAAAAGTCACCATTCTTCGTTAAAAATTAACTTTTTAATTAAACATGTAACTGATTTCTAAAAATTTTGTCATTTTGGATTGAAAATTCAACTATTTGGTGAAAAAATAAGTTCTTGGTTGAAAATTCAACTGTCCTCTGAAAATTTGTCTTTTCTGCTTTTAAATTCAACTTTTTTGTTAAAACTTCAACTATTTTGTTGAAAATTTATCATTTTGGGTTGAAAATTAATTTTTGTTGTATTTTTGGCATTTAAATTCAAGTACTTTGTTGAAAATTCAACCGTTTGTTGAAATATTAACTTTTTTTTGAAAATTCTTATATTTCTTTTGAAAATTCAACTATTTGGTAGACAATTAATTTTTTTCATGAAAATGTATTTTTTTCTGTTGAAAAATACAACTTTCTTCTGAAAAATTGGTATTTTTGGCTTTTAAGTTGAAGTACTTTGTTGAAAATTCAACTGTTTGTTGAAATATTAACTTTTTTTTGAAAATTCATATTTTTCTTTTGAAAATTTAACTGTCTCTTGAAAAAATTCTGTTTTTGTCTTTTAGATTCAATTCCTTGGTTGAAAATATAACTATTTTATTCAAAATTCATATTTTTCTGTTGAAAATTCAATTGTCTTCTGAGAAAGTGGTATGTATTTTTGGCTTTTAAATTTAACTCTTTGGTTGAAAATGTAACTATTTTTTTTTTAATTCGTCTTTTTGGTTTGAAAATTCGACTGCTTAATGGAAAAATAAATTTTTGGTTCAAAATGTATATTTTTTCTGTTGAAAAATATAACTGTGTTCTGAAAAATTTGTCATTTGGCTTTTAAATTCAAATATTTGGTTAAAAATGTAACTATTTTTTTATTCGTGTTCTTGGTTTGAAAATTCAACTGTTTGGTGGAAAATTAACTTTTATTGTTGAAAATTCATACTTTTATATATTATATAATATTTTTTTCAATTTGCTTTTTGGCATTTAAATATTTTGCTTAAAAATTTAACTGTTTTGTTGAAAAATTTTTATTTTGGGTTGAAAATTTAATTATTTGATGGCAAATTAACTTTTTCATTAAAAATTTATATATTTTTGGTGAAAAATAGAAGTTTCTTCTGAAATTTTTTTTTTTTGGCTTTTAAATTCAACTATTTGGTTAAAAATTTAATTATTTTGTCGAAGATTCGGAAATCTTTTTTTGGTTAAAAATTTAACTATTTTGTTGAAAATCCGTCGTTTTACGTTGAATTTAATAATTTTTTTAATTTAAAACTAAATTTTGTTGTTGTTGAAATATAAACCATTATATAAATTCTTGGTTGAAAATTAACAGTTTGATTGAAAATTCATCTTTTCGAGTTTCAAATTCGATGGTTTTCTAAAAAATTATATTTTCATCTTAAAATCTCAACTCTGTTTTGTTGAAAATTAATTTCATTTGGTAGAAAATATTTTTTAGTTGAAAATTCAACTATTTTGTTGAAAATGCAATATATCACGACTCGAAATCTTCGGAATTTAAATGTTATTTACAAATTGTTTAAAAATTATTATTTAAATTTTATTAAAAAAATTAATTTCCCTATTATTCAAGGAATCTGTGTTATCATTAGAGAATAACATAAAATATTTAACGTCTTTTCAGACTAGATGGAGCTATGCAACAAAAATTATTTTAAATAATTTTTTTCTGAAAAAAGATCTCCTTTCGCTCCGCTGGGAGCTAGTAGTTCTGTGGTTCGATTCCCAGCGGGGTGAAAGATATTTTTTTCAGAAAAAAATTATTCAAAATAATTTCCCCTATTATTCCCCTAATTTCGTGAAAAATCTCCCTATTTCTCCCGTTTTGTGATGATTTTGGGCTGTGAAGTCTGAAATACTAAAATACCGTCCCGTTAATGCAATTAAAATGAGTTTTAGCAGATATTCCCTTCGAAGGAGGCAGTAAACTAATTACTTAACGAGTCGATGGCGTTCTACGGTGTTCCAATAAAAATGCCGTATAAAAATAAATCGATTTTCCACATCGTCGCGTAATTTCGAAGAAGAGTACCTGGATAATCACATTTCTCTTGCACTTCCGGTACCGTAAATTCAAACCTAGCCTCACAGACAATTCTATCTTAGTCTGAAAACAATTTTAGTTCAATTTAAAGGTCAAAATTTTAGGCCAAAAAGGGGATTTTTCGAAAAAAGGGGATTTGATTTATTACTGAAACTCTGGGATTGAAAATTCGTCTTTTTTGGTAGAAAATACGCTCGGACCCTGATTTAGAAACCCTCGGAAGGGCCGCAGTGCGCAAGTACTCAGTCCAGTATATTGCGCAATATTATGCATTCCAATTGGAAGTAGTTCAGGCGGCCCTGACTCTTTATGTTTTGATTCCCCCGATTTAGTTTTTTGGTTCGGAATTTATCTCCTTTGGTTAAAAATTCTACTATTTGGTTGAAAATTTATTTATTTTTTGAAATTTCAACTAATTTGTTTAAAATTCAACTATTTGGTGGAAAATTAACTTTTTTATTGAAAGTTCTGTTGGAAATTCAACCGCTTTCTGAAAAATTGTCTTTTCGGCTTTTAAATTGAATTATTTGGTTAAAAATGTAACTATTTTATTGACAATTCGTCTTTTCAGGTTCAAAATAAATTATTTGATAAAAAATTTAATTTCTGTTGAAAATTTACATTTTTTTTTATAAATACAAATTTCTTCTGAGAAGTATTTCTTTTTGGCTTTTAAACTCAACTATTTGGGTAATTAAAAATATAACTTTTTTTTAATTTGTCATTTTGGGTTAAAAATTGAACTGTTAGGTGGAAAATTAACTTTTTTGTTGAAAATTCATATTTTTCTGTTGAAAATTAAACTGTTTTCTGAAAAATGAGTCTTTTTGGCTTTAAAATTAAAGGAAGGGAGTTGATTTATTATTATAACTTAATGATTGATAAATTTTTCTAGAAGGAAATAATTTTATTTTGAAAGTCAGTTGAAAGCTTTCAGAGGTTCAAAACTTATTTTAATATCAACCAAAAAAACAACTGTATTTTAAAAAAAGAGAAACAAAAAAATTATTATTTACGAAAATAACAAAATTATGATTATGAAATTATAAATAATCTTTCCCCTATTCTTATCTTTTTGTTTAAAATTGTTTATTTTGTTGAAAATTAATTATTTTATTGAAAATTTATTATTTTGTTCAAAATTAAACATTCTTTTCTTTCTTGAATGAAAAATCTTTTTTTGTTGAAAATTCTTCTATTTGGTTTGAAAACTAATTTCTTCTTCTAAAAATTTAGTTTTCTTTTGGGTCAAAATATAACTGTTTGGTGAAAAATTTATTTATTTTTTGTTAAGACTTAATTTTTTGCTTGAAAAAAAATCTCTAAAAGGTTATCTACTTCGTTAAAATTTTTAAAAATTAATTTCTTTGGTTGAATGCGTACCCTTTTTTGTTGAAAATTCAATTATTTTCGTGGAAAATTCAACTTTTTGGTTGAAATTTAGCTCTTTTTTTTTAATTCATATTTTTGGGTTGAAATGTCAACTGTTTTGTAGAAAATTATTATTTGTTTTGAAAATTCAACATTTTGGATCAATTTATTTTCATTGTTGACTGAAAAATCTTTTTTGGTTGAAAATTTAAAATGTTTTAAGAGATTTTTTTTTTAAATGCATCTTTTTTGTTTAAAATTAATCTTCGTTGATTGAGGATTCAACACTTTATTAAAAGTTCTTTTCTTAAAGAATTTACTGTTTTTAAATTTTTATTAAAATCTTCTTTAGTTGAAGTATCAAATATTAAATTTTTCACTAAGAATACTACATTGTGAAAATTTTTTTGTTGAAGATTGCTCATTTCAGTTGAAAATTTATATCTTTGTCTTTTTTTAATAAATTTAACTGTTTTTCATTTTAAGTTTAAATCTTTTTTTCTTTAAAATATCAAATATTATATTTCTTCTTAAGAATGCTACTTTGTAAAAAATTCTTTTTTTTAAGGATTTCTGATTTCAGTTGCAAATTTATCTATTTGTTTGAAAATGTATTTATTTGGTTGAAATTTAACTTTTTTGTTGAAAATTCGTATTTTTGAGTTAAAATTCAACCGTTTTGCAGAAAATTCGTCTTTTTGGCTTGAAAAACTATTTTGTTGAAAATTAATTTTTTTGGTTGAAGGTCCATAATTTTAGTTGAAAATAATACTTTTGTGGTACATAATAAATCTTCCGGGTTTAAAATGTATCTTTTTGGTTTAAAATTCAACTATTCAGTTAAAAATTAATCTATTTGTTTGAAAATGCAATATTTTGATTTAAATATTACAATATTGTACTTCAAGTCTACAAAATTAGCAAATGAATCGTTTAGAAAATTTTCGAAATTGGTATCATAAAAAAGAATCTCCTTCAGAACCTTTTGTTTCCCAGTATATTGAATTTCTCTTTAAAATTCTTAAAAAATGAATCGAAAACTTTTTAAAAAGTGGGAAAAGGGGAAACTTTTGCCGAAGTTCTTGATTTTAGATGTCTGAGAGAATTTTTTTAATTTTAAAGGAGTGGAGTGTATCAGATAAAAAAGAGGATGTACACTCCAAGTCCCATATAACATTTTTGGGGGTTGCCTCACACTGGCCTTGTTACTAAATCGGTACCCTCGAAGCGTAAACAGTCAGGGCCGCCTGAACCGTTTCAAATTGGAATGCACAATATTGCGCAATATACTCGACTGAGTATATTGCGCAATATGCTAGGCTGAGTATATTGCGCAATATGCTAGACTGAGTATATTGCGTATTAATTTATTTTCATTCTCCCGATTTTATTTTTGTTCTAAACAGTTTTCTCTCTTTTCTGTTCCAGGTGAGGTTCTTGCACAATACTTAGAAGTTCCAGACTGTAGCCGCGCTTGGAATTAAATCTGAGACCTCTGCTCTTCATCGCTTCTATTTTCCTTGGAGGAGATATTAGCTTTAATGAATTTCTCGTGGACACCTTTGCCCCGGTGGGTCTGTCGAGGTGAGGTTTAATTTAACTGGAGAACGGCAAATGCGATTTAATTGGAGGAGCCGTTGTCCTCCCATCAACACGTGGGCTCTCTCGTCGCTGGAAGCTCTGCGACAACCGGAGGGAATAACAAAATAAAAATTAATTTTGAGCTCAAAGAGGTTCTGAAGCGTGTACACTTGACTCTAGAGAGGAAGAGAAACTGTGTTGAAAAATAAAATAAAAATTGAAAAAGAGGAAAGAGGAATGGTACGGGTCGGGGAAAAAACGGCGATTAGGGAAGTGCTGACGCTTGCTGACCACATACATCATACACACCATCGGTACCCAAAGTTGCATAACGTTTTTTTTTAACTTCGTGATTCGGTAAATTATCGAGCTTTTGAAAATTTAAACCTGCAGACAATTCAATTAGTTAAAAGTACATGGCGCCATTTTTGATTAATGTCTCGAACCGTCTCAATAATTTCAATTTTTTTTCAAGATTTCAAAAATGGAGAAGCTTTTTAAGAATTTTAAAAGGTTTCATGAAAATAAAAAAACTTTCTTAAAATTCCTGGGAAAATTTAAACTGATTTTTTATTTTGAAAATAAATTTGAAGAGAAAATTCACAAATATTTCAAAAGATTTTAAATTATTTTATAAAATTTCGAAAAAAAATATGAAAGATTTTGAAGCAAAATCTTTCAATTAGCAAGATCACAAAGATTTATAAAAAATGCTAGTAAGTTTAAGACATTTCGAAATTTTTAAAATATTCCAAATTGATTCAAAAGTTGAAAATATTTCAAAAGGATTCACGATAATAAAAAAATTTTCTTTGAATTCATGGAAAATTTGAATTGATTTTTTATTTTGAAAAATTGATTTTAAGAGGATATTTAAAAACATTTAAAAAGATGACAAAGGATTTTAAAAGATTAAAAAAGATTTCTAAAATAGTCATAACAGATTCTGGAAGATTTTAAGGCAATTTTTGTAATTTTTCAAAATTTTGAGAAAATTTTTAAATTTGAAAATATTTCAAAAAACTTAAAACAAAATGTACATTTTTGAAGTTTTCGAAAAAAATTTCCAAGCTTTTTAAGAAGTTTAAAAGGCTTCAAGAAAATGAAAAAACTTTCTTGAAATTCCTGGGAAAATTTAAACTGATTTTTTATTTTGAAAATGAATTTTAAGAGAAAATTGACAAATATTTCAAAATATTTTAAATTACTTTCTAAAATTTCGAAAACAATTGGGAAAGATTTTCAAGAAAAATCTTTCATTTAGCAAGATTGCAAAATTGTATACAAAATTTGAAAAAAAAATTTTAAGGTTTCACGATAATAAAAAATATTTCTCATAATTCATGAGATGATTGAAACTAATTTTTTATTTTGAAAAATTAATTTTAAGATAATATTTTTAAAGAAATTTTAACATTTCAAAAGATTTCAAAAATTGTTAAAACAGAATCTGGAAGATTTGAAGGCAAGTTTTTTAATTTTTCAGAATTTCAAGAAAAATGTTGGAAGAATGCGAAGAATTTAAAAAGATATCTAGAATGTTAAAAAGTTTTGAAAATGGTTAAAAAATTATTTTAAGTTTGAAAACATTTCCAAAAATTTTTAACAAAATGTAAATTTTTGAAAATTTCGAAGCTTTTTAAGAAGTTTGAGAGGTTTCAAGAAAATAAAAAGATTTATTGAGATTCCTGGGATTTCTAATTACTTTTTATTTGGAAAAATTAAGTTTTAAATAAAATTCGAAAAAGTTTCAAAATATTCCAAAATATTATTATAATTTAAAAATATTTCTACAAATTTCGAAAATGTCTGGAAGATTTCAGGACTTTTTTTTAATTTTGAGAGATTTTTCAAAATTGTAGGTTAAAAAATTCATCTTTTTCTGTTAAAAATTCGTTTTTTCTCGTTTTCAATTTAACTATTTTATTTAATTTTCACTTTTTTTTTTGTTAGAAATCAAACTTTTATTTGAAATGTAACTATTCCATTTTTATTGAAGAATCATCATTTTAGTTGAAAAATTAACTATTTGATTGAGAATTCGTCTTTTTTTTTAATTCGTCGCTTTTGGTAGAAAAATGTTCTTTTTCCAAATTCACCTTTTTGGTAGCAAATTTAACTATTTGGTTAAAAAATTTTCTTGTTTAAGTTAAAAATTCAAGTACTTGGTTAAAAGTTGAACTAGTTTGTTCAAATTTTTTTTAAGAGATTCACTTCTGATGGAAAATTTAACTATTTGATTAAAAATTCATATTTTTTATTTGAAAATTAATTTTTTTAACTGAAAATAGCTTTATTAGTTGAAAATTCAACTATTTGGTTGAGAATTCATATTTTTTGGCTGAAAATTCAGCTCCTTGATTGAAATTTGAACTATTTTCATAAAAATTAATTTTTTTGTTAAGGCCATGTGACGAGTGGGTCACGTGACCGGATTCCTACCTTACCGACACTTTTTTTATTTCTTATGTTATTTTCACACGAATAGCCACATCGAGTTGAAAATTTTGGATAATAAATAAGAAGCACTAAGAAAGGTGGATCTAGTCCTAAATTTTAATAATCATGAAAAAAGCAAAAACAAAAATTATTTACAAAAAAAACTTTTTTCATAAATATAAAAATTCAGGACGAGACCCACCTTTCTTAGTACTTCTTATTTAGTTTCCCAAATTTTCAACTCGATGTGACTATTCGTGTGAAAATAAGTTAGGAAATAAAAAAAGTGCCGGTAAGGTAGGAATCTGGTTACGTGACCCACTCATCACATGGCCTTAAATAATCATCATATCAACAATCAATTTTCATAAATTAGATACAAGATACTATGAAATACATTTTGTAATAACATTAATTTTATATTTTAAGGCCATGTGACTAGTGGGTCACGTGACTGGATTCCTGCCTTACCGACGCTTTTTTTTGTGAACTTATTTTCATACGAATAGCCACATCGAGTTGAAACTTTTTGATAATAAATAAGAAGCACTTAGAAAGGTGGGTCTGGTCCTAAATTTTAATAATCGTGAAAAAAGCAAAAAAAAAAATTATTTACAAAAAAAGCTTTTTTCATAATTATGAAAATTTAGGACCAGACCCGCGTTTCTTAGTGCTTCTTATTTATTATCCCAAATATTCAACTCGATGTGGCTATTCGTGTGAAAATAAGTTTACAAAAAAAAAGTGTCGGTAAGGTAGGAATCTAGTCACGTGACCCACTCGTCACATGGCCTTAATTTAAAAATTGGCTGAAAACATGCTATTTTCTGAAATGTGGCCCCAAGATGAACTATTTTATTAAAAAGATCTCACGATTGCTTTGCTTCTCTCTAATTAGAGACTTCCGCCACGAAATCAAGATATTCTGATCGCGACTGATTGGAACCCGAGGGGTTGTCCTGTGGGGTAAATCATACGTATTTCTTCATTCGTAGTGTTCGAGGACCATATTGATTCGCATGGGTGAATCCGCGATTCAAACAAGAAGGGGTCCGAAGAACTTAGAACCCCAATTGCTCATCCTGCAATGGAGCATTCTAATTAGTAAAATCAATACGAAAATCCGAATGACAAATGTCGCGCATAGTCCCTAATAAAATACAATTGTTCTTCAGCCCTTACTAATCAGCGAGGTGGCTCTTGACTCACTCATCGCGCTTCCCCACCCCTGACCCTCAGCATAATAATCGAACCAGTTTGCTCTCCTGTCCACCTGAAATTTAATTTTGTACTCTTTGTCGTTGTCAGCATTCTGTTCAACTTCAACGCTCCTTCCCAAGTCTCACATATTACATTTTCAAAGCAGAATACGCTTTTTTTGCATTTTTTGCACTTACATGGACCTAAGGTCTCACAGACCACCATGTGGTCTGACCGACCGCGTGGTCTGACCGACCGCACGTATATGCGTCCATACTAATTTGCCACTTTTGGCTCGAATGAGGGATAATCGTCATTCATAGTGTTCGAAGACTATATTGATTCACGTGGATGAATCCGCGATGCAAAAAAGATAGGGCCCAAACAACTTAGGATCCCAAATGCTCTTTCTACAATGGAACATTCTAATTAGTAATCTGATTAGTAGTAAATACAATTATTCTTCAGTCTTTACTAATCAGTTTTAAATATGGCTGTGATTTCATTTTTGTACCAACATGGATCTGAGGTCTCACAGACCACTGCGTGGTCTGAGCGACCGCAATCCATTCGTCCGTACTAATTTGTCACTTTTTTCTCAAATGAGGGATGATCGGGACGTACAATTTTTTTGGGGGCCGCGTTCAGTACTCTGAGATTCCCGCATCAAACTCAACTTTGTTTAAGTGTTATATCTTGCTTTTTAAATAGCTTGAAACAAATTAAAACAGAAATATAAAATTGTGACGCTGCCGTGGACGTGCGGTCTCACGGACCGCCTGTGAGCTTTCAATTGATATTACTCAAAAATTACACGCTGCCAGGGGCGAGGGGGGGGGGGTGTGGCACATATCAGAACCATGGTGCGGTCTGCAAGACCACACGTCCATTAAAGGTTAAGTTAAGTTTAAATTTTCAACCAGAGATGAATTTTCTGCTAAAATGATGAATTTCTAATTAAAAAATGAAAAATGAATTTTTAAATAAAAAAAGATCAATTTTCAATCAAAAATGCGATGCTTAAATTTTCTGTCAAAAAATTAATTTTCAACCAAAAGAAATAAGAAATTTTCAACAAAATAGTTAAATTTACAGCAAAAGAGATGAATTTTCAACTAAAATCATGAATCTTTAATTAAATAAATTAATTTTTAACTAGAGAATATAAAGTTTCAGCAAAAAATGGAATAGTTTCATTTTCAGTTAAAAGATTAATTTTCTACCAAAAAAGCTATCGTAAATTTACAACCAAAAAAATGATTTGTTAACAAAATAGGACAACTTTCAACCAAGTATTTGAATTTCCAACCAAATTGTTCTATTTTCAATCCAAACAGACGAGATTTTACAAAACAGTTGAATTTTCGACCAAAATAGATGACTAACAAAATATTTGATTCTTCAAAAAAATAATTAAATTTTCAACAAAAAAGAGTTTTAACCAAACAGTTGAATTTTAAACCAAGTGATCGAATTTTTCAATAAAGAAAATTAAAATTCGACGATAAAAAATTGCATTTTCAACAACGGGGAGGATTTTTTAAGCCAAAAAGACGAATTTTCTGGAAGATAATTGAATTTTCAACCCTAAAAGTTTATTATGAAGCAGGAAAAATGAACTTAATAAAATAGTTCAATTTTTAAAAAAATAATTAAACTTTCAACAAAATAGTGGATTTTTTAACCAAATAGTTGATTTTTTAACCAAATAGTTACATTTTCAAGCCAAAAAGACGAATTTTTTGGAAGACAATTGAATTTTCAACAAAAAAGAGTTTTAACAAAACAGTTG
>CAKNYM010050776.1:0-12139 GCA_932195095.1 Andricus curvator | reverse complement strand
AGAGTTTTAACAAAACAGTTGAATTTTCGACCAAAAGAGATGACTAATAAAATATTTGATTTTTCAGAAAAATAATTAAATTTAAAAAAAAGTGTTTTAACAAAACAGTTGAATTTTATACCAAGTGCTTGAATTTTTGAACAAAGAAAATTAAAATTCAACGATAAACAATTGAATTTGCAAACAAGAAGAGGATTTTTGAACCTAAAAAGACGAATTTTCTGGAAGATAACTGAATTTTTACCCCGCAAAGTTCATCATCAAACAAGAAAGTTGAATTCAACAAAATAGTTCGATTTAGAAGAAAAGAGTTGATTTTTTAACAAAAAATATAAATTTCAAACCAAAAATGGAATAGTTCAATTTTCATCCAAAAATCAATAGAATAGATGAATCTTCAATCAAAAAAATGAATTCTTATCAAATTACTTTAACTTTCAACCAAGTAGTTGAATTTTTGACAAAAATAGTTGCATTTTCAAAAAAATAATTAAATTTTTAACTAAATAGTAGAATTTTTAACCAAAGACAGTTGGATTTTCTAATTGGTTTATGTTTATTCACTTCGCATTTAGGCGAAAAAAAAGAGAAAAAGGGCAAGTTTCTTGAAAACAGGGGAAAAAAGAATTCTTGAAAAAAGGGGTAAATAGGGAAAAAGGGGAAAGAGTGTGAAGTGTGAAATGAGAATCAAGCGAAGAAAACATGGTAAAACCATTTTTTTAAACATTGAGTTGTTTGAGTTGGAAATAATTCAATTAGGGTTGTGTTATCTGCAGACATGAAGTATCTTGAAAAAAATTCATGATCAACTTGGAATACCAGCAGAGAAATTTTTAAGATTCAATTACCCTCAGAGTGTATATAATGTCACACACATCCACAACAATAGTACCCTGCAAGTCCAGATCGTAAACTTGACCGAAACTATGCCTGAGAATGACATGGCGTCCTCGAAATGACGTCTATTCAGGATGATTTAGATGTCCTTAGCAACCACCATTTCATACGAGTAAGACATGCCCAATGGAATATATCGAGAACCATGCATATCTCGATTAAGGGTCGTCCATAAACTACTGATGATCAATTTTAATCAAAGTTTGCGAATTTTTGGAAAGATGGCCCTGCAACGGTACGTTTTGCTGATAACTTGATAAGTTTTCAAATCACTTCCATATTTGAGCATTAAGCGAACAAAACATGATGAATCCGTTCGAGATGATTCATCAATGATTAGGCAAAACTGCATCTCGAAGCGACTAAAGATAGAAGATTATCCAGCTATTTGACTAAAGAGCCAGCGACACTGGACCTTGCGTCATCGCGGATATTGATGAAAAAATTAGGAATGATAACCCACGTACCTTAATTAATTTTAAGGGACAGTTAATTTTTCAATAATTAATTAAGGTACGTGGGTTCGGGATTTACTTGGTCAGCATGGCGGTTCGTTATTACCCTACATGCAAATTATGATTCCTAATTTTTTAAATAATATTCGCGATGACGCAAGGTCCAGTGTCGCTGGCTCTTAGACTACTTCAAAGTACTCTCCTTTGTAAGCCACAAACTTCTTCCAGCGATTCTCTCTCTTTCGGAAGCACTCCTCAAAGTCACCTTTTGGAACAGACGTTCGAGATGATTCATCAATGATTAGGCAAATGCTGTATCTCGAAACGAGTAAAGATAGAAGAAAAATTCAAATAGTATCATATACAGGAAACCGTCCAACTGATTATCCAACATTATCCAGCTATTTGACTGCGGAGGTCTGTCCGGAAAGTAACCGACCTAAAAGCCAGCGGCACTGGACCTTGCGTCATCGCGGATATTGATGAAAATTTAGGAAAGATAGTTTGCATGTAGGATAATAACGAACCGCCATGCGATGCTGACCAAGCAAATCCTGAACCCACGTACCTTTATTAATTTTAAGGGAAAATTAATTTTTCATTAATTAATTAAGGTACGTGGGTTCAGGATTTACTTGGTCAGCATGTCGGTTCGTTATTACCCTACATGCGAATTGTCGATCCTAATTTTTTATTAATATCCGCGATGACGCAAGGTTCAGTGTCGCTGGCAAATGCTGTATCTCGAAGCGACTAAAGATAGAAGAAAAATTCAAATAGTATCATATACAGGAAACCGTCTAACTGATTATCCAACATTATCCAGCTATTTGACTAAAGAGGTCTGTCCGGAAAGTAACCGACCTAAGAGCCAGCGACACTGGACCTTGCGTCATAGCGGATATTGATGAAAAAATTAGAAATGAGAGTTTGCATGTAGGATAATAACGAACCGCCATGCGATGCTGACCAAGCAAATCCTGAACCCACGTACCTTTATTAATTTTAAGGGAAAATTAATTTTTCAGTAATTAATTAAGGTACGTGGGTTCAGGATTTACTTAGTCAGAATGGCGCTTCGTTATTACTCTACATGCAAATTGTCATTTCTAATTTTTTTATTAATATCCGCGATGACGCAAGGTCCAGTGTCGCTGGCTCTTAGACTATTCTATTAATTTTTTTGGTTGAAGATTCATCATTTTAATTGAAAATTCATCTCTGTTGGAAAATGCAACGTTTTTTTTCGTTAAGAATTAGATTTTTAACAGAAAAATTTAACTATTCTATTTTTGGTTGAAAATTTATCTTTTTTTAAATGAAAATTCAACTATTTGTTCGAGAATTTATATACTTTGTGGGGAATTCGTCTTTTTTGTAGAAACTTATTCTTTATGGTTGCAAGTTCATCTTTTTGGTAAAAAATTCAACTATTCAGGTTGAAGATTCATCATTTTAATTGAAAATTCATAAGTTTGGTTGAAAATTAATTTCTTCAACTGAAAATTTAACTGTTCAAATGATTGAAAATTAATCTTTCCTAGTTCAGAATTCAACAATTTGAATGAAAATTTGTCTTTTTTAATTGAAAATTCGCGTCTTTTGTTAAAAAATCGTTTTTTTGGTAGAAAATTATCTTTTTCTTTGAAAGTTAATCTTCTTGTTTAAAAATTCTTTTTTTCTGTTCAAAATTAAAGTATTTCAGTTAAATATTCATCATTTTAGTTGAAAATTCATCTTTCAGGTTGGCAATAAAACTACTTGGTTGAAAGTTAAACTCTTTTGTTAAAAATTAATTTTTTTGTTTGAAGATTCATCATTTTAATTAATTCATTCCTTAGGTTGGGAAATGTGCTATTTGATTGAAAACTTGTTTCTTCTTTAGATGAAAAGGAATTTTTTTTAAACTGAAAATCCAACTATTATTCCATTTGAATATTCCATAATTTTAGATAAAAATTAATCTCTGGTTGAATATTCATTTTTTTTATAAAAATGTAATTATTCGATTTTTGGTTGAAAATGATCTTTTTACATTCTCATCAGAGAAGATATTAAGATTTGTGTTTGAAATTTTACAACTATTTGGTAGAAAATTTGTCTTCTTTAATTAAAAATTCAACCATTTCGATAAAAATGCATGTATTTTGTTGAAAAATTGTATTTTTTGGTAGAAAATTATTTTTTTTATTTGAAAATCAATCTTCTTGTTTAAAAATTCATTCTTTTGGTTGAAAATTCAAATGTTCCAGTTAAATATTCATCATTTCAGTTGAAAATTCATCTTTTTGGTTTAAAATTTAACTAGTTCAGTTGAAGATTCATCATTTTATTTGAAAATTCATCACTTTGGTTGAAAATTGAACTATTTTGTTTAATTTTTTTTAATTTATTCAGAAAAAAGATCTCCTTTCACTCCGCTGGGATTCGAACGCCAGGTCAACTGATTGCCGGTCAGGCGCTCTAACCACTAACTACTAAATAGATCGGAAGATGAATCTTTTTTCTGAAACACGCTTTCTTTTGCAAGATATTATGGTTGAAAAATGTAACTATTTTGTTGAAAATTCGTTTTTTTTTTAACAAAAGTGGAATAATTAAGATTTTTTTTTAATTTAGGTTTTACTAAAAAACCAAACTAATTTTCAACAAAATAGTTAAATATTTAACCAAGGAGATGAATTTCTAACTAAAATAATAAATTTCTAACCAAAAAATTAATTTTTAAAAACTTAGTTCAACTTTCAGCCAGATAGTTTAATTTTTAACTAAAAAAAATAAATTTGCAATACAAAATGGAATAGGGACATTTCAAGTGGAAACAATTAATTTTTGATTAAAAAACACGAATTTTTAAACAAAAAAAGATACATTTTCAGCTAAAAATGGAATAGTTTAATTTTCTGTAAAAAAAAAATTAATTTTTATTTAAAAAACGAATTTTAAACCAAACAAATTAATTTCTTACAAAAAAAAGACGAATTTTAAAGAAATGAATTTTCCATAAAAAAAACAACTAATTTTGAAGTTGAATTTAGTTGATGTTGAAATAGTTGAATTTCCAACTAAAAAGGGGAAAGATCCAATTTACAGTTAAAAAAGTTATTTTTTATTTGAAAAAAACGAATGTTTAACCAAATAGTTCAATTTTCAACTAAAAAAAGATCAATTTTCAACTAAAAATCGAATCGTTAAATTTATAGTTCAAAAAATTAATTTTCCACCAGAAAAGACGAATATAACAAAATACATGAATTTTGAACCATCCAGTTAAATTTTCAACCTATAAATGGTAAATTTTCAACTAAAAATGGAAAGTTAAGTTAAATTTCCAACGAAAGAAATGAATTTTCTACACACAAAAAATTTTAACCAAAAAGACCATTCAATTTTTCCAATTGAAAATTCAACTGCTTGGATAAAAGTTGAACCACTTTGTGAAAAATACATTTTTTATGGTTCATATCTTTGCTTGCAAGTGTAACTATTTTGTTTAAAAATTCGTTTTTTTTTTGTTTAAAATTAATTTTGTTAACTGGGAATGTAACTTTTCCAAGTGTGGTTGAAAATTTATATTTTTTGGTTGAAAATTTATATTTTTTAGTTGACAATTCGTCATTCTTTTAAATGAAAATTAATCTTCTTTGTTTAAAATTTCCTCTTTTTTTGGCATGGGTTGAAATTTGAACTACTTTGTTAAAAATTCATTTTTGCTTTGTATCAATATTAATCATTTAGTTGAAAATCATCTATTTGGTTGAAAATTAAACTATTTTGTTGAAGATTCGTCTATTTGGATAGCAAATTCGTCCTTTTGGATTGAAAATTCATCTTTTTTGTTGAAAATTTAACTGTCTTAGTAGATAGACAGGGATGATTCTAGATCAGGAACCCTACCTTACCGACTTCGAGAACATTCTAACAGCTGAAGTGGTTCGTGTCCGTGCTAAGTTTCTAAAAAGAAATTTCTAATTAAATTTATTATCTATAATCTCCTCTAATGCTCTAATACATAAAATATTTAACGTCTTTTCAGACTAGATGGAACTGTAAATTAAAATTTTTTTAAAATTAAATTCATTCAGATTCCTAGTAAAATTGACTTGTATTAAAACATAACATGTTGCAAAAGAAAGCGTGTTTCAGAAAAAGGATTCTTCTTCGATCTCTCTAGTAGCTTAGTGGTTAGAGCACCTTACCGGCAATCAGTTGACCTGGTGTTCGAATCCCAGCGGATCGAAAGAAGATCTTCTTTCTGAATAAATTTAATAAATTTTTTTAAATTTATAGCTCTATCTAGTCTGAGACGTTAAAGGTTTTCTGTATTAGAGGAGATAACTTTGATTGATATTGTAGATTTCCATTTTCACAGTATGTGAAAAGATTTCTCTTCTGATTGATCGTTACCATCTCCGATGATAATACAGATTCCTAGTAAAAATTTATGTTTTAAAAGCAGTGATTACCGAACAAGTCTCGGAATGTTTCTGGCAGGCACCGGTGAAGATTTATAGACGCAGAGCCTTCATTTGAAGATAAAATTATGCGTAATTTTCTTTTATCGCATTTTAAGGATTTTAAAAGATTGATATGAGCAAATTGTTTTCCCGGAATGGTCATAACGTTTAGCTGCCAAAGTTAGGCCAACTTTACGTCTGTAAGTTATGACCTCCATTATGCTCAGTTTTCGGTCTACAAATGCCGTAGTGTATAGAGATATATGAAAGCGAGTGGAATTTGTGTCTCGGATAGTAGCTGCGAGGGAGACAATAACTTATTAGGATACAGCTCGTTCACGTCACGGGACACACAATATATCCAAATTTTCTTGACATCCAACAAATATATACATTGCTGGTATAGTCCATAACTGTATATTATACATTTCGCAAAATTTGCATTGTTGCGATTCGCTACAAAATGTTGTACATATGTAATTTGCATTTAAATTAGCATTTATTCAAGAGTCATTCTCGTTGGTTGAATATTGTGAAGCTTCGATTATTATTATCTGAATAATGCATTCCATAGAAGCGATGCTGATCACATTATTGCTATTATTCTCAATCCAGCAATTTACTTTATATTCGACCAATCGTAAATTCTGCCAGGTAAGGTGCTGCGCATAAAATAAAATTACTCTAGGTACGATATGAAATTCAATAGGAAAATATTAGTGGTGAGCGGCAACTCTAGATTTCCCCTACTACTACTATTTAAAATATTGCATTTTTACCAAAATAGTTGAATTTCCAATAAAATAATTACATTTTTGAACAACGAACATCAAAATTCTACCAAAACAGGGTGAAAACTTGACCGGGAAACTGGAAAAGACCGGGAAATTACAGGGAACTTCATTGACCAGGAAAAAACCGTATAGAATTTCTGAAAATAAAAACAAGAATCCAAAGACCGAATTTTGACAACCACCATAAAATGCTCCTATTGTAATTTAAAAAAAAAAAACAATTTTTTCTTTGGACAAAAATAAAAAAGAGGAAAGAAAAATGAGAAGGTAACCAACCAAATCCCCTTCCTTCTCTTTTTTATTTCTTTCGTTTTTTTTATTTTTATTATAATAAAAATAAAAAAAAAATAAAATAAAATAAAATTATTATAATAAAAAAAGAGAAGGAAAGGGATTTGGTGGGTTGCCTTCTCATTTTTCTTTTCTCTTTTTTATTATTGTCCAAAGAAAACAAATTTTTTTTGGTAAGAAATTTTTTTTTTTTAATTACAATAGGAGCATTTTCTGGTAGTTGTCCAAATTTGGTCGTTGGATTCTTGTTTTTATTTTCAGGAATTCTATACATTCACTTGTGTATTGGACGTTAAATAGAATTTTGAATTTGATTTTAATCTAATTTAAAACTCTTAAATTTTAAAATTCAAGTTTCCATTATTTTATTAATTTTTGTCAATTTGAAAAAGTGAATTCTACTTTATATATAGTTGCAGGGCGTATGAGTGTGTTTATAAGGTTACGGCTTAATTTACTAAAAATTTACTGAAATTCACCTCTGGTTGAAAATTTGACTATTTTGCTGAAAATCTATTTTTTTTTTGGTTAAGAATTAGATTTTTAACAGAAAATTTAACTATTCTATTTTTTGTTGAAAACTGATATTTTTTAGTTAAAAATTCAACCATTTGGTGGATAATTGATCCTTTTTAGTTGAAGATTCAACTATTTGTTTGAGAGTTCATATACCTGGTTAAAAATTAGTTTGTTTTTTTTTGGTTGAAAATTCAATTATTCCAGTTGAGAATTCTTCATTCCAGTTGAAAATTCATTAGTTTGGTTGAAAAGTAATTTTTTTAATTGAAAATTTAACTATTCCATCTTTTGTTGAAAATTACTCTTTTTTAGTTGAATATTCAACTATTTCGTTGAAAATTCATGTCTTTTGTTGAAAAATCGTCTTTTTTGAAAGAAAATTAATCTTGTTGTCTGAAAATTAATTTTTTTGTTGCAAAATTAATCTTGTTTGAAAATTCATCTTTTTGGCTTAAATTTATCTATTCCAGTTGAGGATTCATCATTTTAGTTGGAAATTCATCACTATGATTAAAAATTATATTTTTTTTTTTGTGGAAAATTAATTTTGTTAAGTGAAAATTTAACTATTCTATTTTTGGTTGAAGACTCATCATTTTATTTTTGTGTTAGTTGAAAATTCATGTATTTAGTTAAAAGATTAACTATTTTGTTGAAAATTTATCTTTTTTAATGGTAAGTTCAACTACTTGCGTCAAAGTTGAAATACTTCGTTAAAGATTTTTTTTTATTCAATTTTTATCTCTTCAACGCAAATTTAATTCTTTTGTTGAAAATTAGTTTTTTTTTGTTGAAAATGAATTTTTTCACTGAAAATTGATCTTTTTTAGTTGAAAATCACGCAATTGGATTGAAAATTCGACTTAATTGTTGAAAATTTGTCTCTTTTAGTATTTGTTTGAAAATTCGTTGTTTTTTTTTTAAATTAATTTTTTTTAGTGAAAATTTAACTTTTCATGTTTTAGTTGAAAATCCATCTTCTTGTTTTTAAAATCCATTTCTTTTTGTAGAAATTTCATCTTTTTTGGTTGAAATATCAACTATTACATTTTTTTTAGAATTCATCTTCCTAGGTTAAAACTTCAATTATTTGGTTAAAAATCCAACTATTTTGTTAATAATTTAATTTTTTTGTTGAAAATTCAATTTTTCGGGTTAAAAATTCAACTGTCTACTAAAAAATTCGTCTTTTGACTTTTATTTATTTTTTACTTATTTATTTAATTTTATTTTTGAAATTGCTTCCTCCTGGCAATTATACTTTTAGTTACAAATTTTATTATTTGTTTGACAATTTAACTGGTTTCTTAAAAATTCTTCTTTTTAGAAAGAAAATTCAATTATTGGTTAGAAATTTAACTCTTTGGTTCAAAATTTAACTACACTTTTGAAAATTTAATTCATTTGTTGAAAATTCAACTTTTCGCGTTAAAGATTCAACTGTCTACTAAAAAATTCGTATTTTTATTTTTTTATTATTTATTTTATTTTTTCAATGTATTTTCAAAGTATTTGGTTAAAAAGTCATTTTTTTTCTTGAAAAGTTCGAACAGTTACTTGAAAAATCAACTTTTTTGTTCAAAATTCGTCTATTTAACATGAAACTCGTCTTTTTTACTTGAAAATTCAACTGTCAACTGAAAAATTCAATTATTTGTTTAAAAATGAAACTGTTTTTCGTTGGAGTTTAATCTTTTTTATTGAAAAATTCGACCATTTGCATAAAAATTCAACTGTTTTGTTGAAAATTCTTCCTTTCAGATTAAAAATTATTTTAAATAATTTTTTCTGAAAAAAGATCTTCTCCTTTCGCTCCGTTGGGAATCGAACCACAGAACTACTGATTTCCGGTCAGGTGCTTTCCCATTAAGCTACTAGAGAGATCTAAATAAGAAACTTTTTTCAGAAGTACACGCAATATTTTACTAGATGGTACAAATCAAATTTTTCAAGGAATCTGTATTATCATTAGAGAATAACAGAAAATATTTAACGTCTTTTCAGACTAGATGATTTTGAATAATTTTTTTCTAAAAAGACGTTAAATATTCTCTGTTATTCTCTAATGATAATATAGATTCCTTGAAAAATTTGATTTGTACCATCCAGCAAAATAATGCGTGTATTTCTGAAAAAAGTTTCTTCTCTCGATCTCTTTAGTAGCTTAATGGGAATGCACCTGACCGCAAATCAGTAGTTCTGTGGTTCGATTCCCAGCGGAGTGAAAGAAGATCTTCTTTCAAAAAAAATTATTTGAAATAATTTTTCTTTCATAGCTCCATCTAGTCTGAAAAGACGTTAAATATTTTCTGTTATCCTCTAATGATAATACAGATTCCTTGAAATATTTTTGATGTAATCGAGGATGTAATATACGGAGTTGGTGGAGGAATTGCAGGCAGCACGCTTTTCTCAAGTTTCTGCGTGTAGCAAAATGGTCATAACTCCTATGAGTAATATCAGGCTGGTAGTTATATGAGATTGGTCTTATCTCGCTTGCTTTGATGTAGAATGTTGTATCATGCACTTCTGTCAACCTCGTACGGCAACGGGTAACACGTTGCACGGCGATAGTGTTTTAATCTCTACACCTCGTCTTCTGCTAGTGTCAAGCGCAGCTGTTCTTCTACTGGCTGTTCTGCTACTAGCTGTTCATCTACCAGTTGTTCATATACCAGCTGTTCATCTACCAGCTGTTAATCTACTAGCTGTCCTTCTTTTCTTACTAGTTCTAGGGTTAGTAGGTGACAGTGGAAATTTCTTTACATGCATCAAGTTCAAAATTCAGTTCTTTAATCATTTGTCTCCTTTAAAATATGCTTCACATAATTCCTTCGCAAACTTTATTCCAGCAACACCTGCGCACGATCATGATGGATCAACTTCATGATCTGCGAGAGTTTACGGTTGAAATTACGTGGGCGTCTACATGAAAAGGGCGATCCACGACTCGTCCTTATCCCGATTTCAAGACGAGATCGGACGCAGGTGACTCGTACCCCTCTCGTCTTTTCCTTATTCATACCATGAATTAATAATAAGCTTGTTTTGAAGAGACAACCTTATTTACGAATGATGAATAATATCTTTGAACTCCTTAATCCGAAATACAGGGTGTCCCAGACTCAAGTGTCGGGACTTATATGGCTGTATGAAAATTAAAAAAATAAATCAAAAATTCCTTTTCCAAAAATCAGTTGAAGTTTTAGTTTTTGAGTTATTAAATATTTAAGCTGGACCAATCAGGAGCGCGGTATAAAAAGTCGTGCGGACGTGAGCAGGAGTCCAACGTAGTGTAGTGACTCTTCTCTCCTCGCTATCCCCACCACGTGGCGTGCTTCAGTAACCTTGCGTTGGACTGACGCTCACGTCCGTACGACTGCTTATACCGCGCTCGTGATTGGTCCAGCTTAAATATTTAATAACTCAAAAACTAACATTTCAACTGATTTTTGGAAAAGGATTTTTGGTTTATTTTTTTATTCTTTATATACCTATATAAGTCCTGACAGTTGAGTCTGGGACGATAGAAACTCCCAGTCGTTAAGCGAAAAATCGATTTTGCGGTTTTTGTTGATTCTCAATAATGAAGATTTCCCCTATCGAATAAAAAAATCCCTATTCAGGGTGGCGACTTGTCCGGGAAGGCGGGAAATGCCCGGGAGTTCAACCGGGAATCGAACCACAGAACGTCCGCTTGCCGGTCGAGTGCTTTCCCATTAAGCTACTAGAGAGATCGAGAGAAGAAACTTTTTTCAGAAATACACGCACTATTTTGCCAGGTGGTACAAATCAAATTTTTCAAGGAATCTGTATTATCATCACAGAATAACAGAATTTTTTTTTACGTCTTTTCAGATTAGTTGGAGTTATGAATTAAAAATTATTTCAATTAATTTTTTCTGAAAAAAGATAATTTTAGTTAAAAGTTCAGCTCTTTGGTTGAACATTCATTTTTTGACTAAAAATTAATTTATTCAATTTTTGGTTGAAAAATTATCTTTTTCAGTTGAAAATTCGTCATTTTTGGTTGAACATTCATTTTTCTAACTTAAAATTTAATTATTCAAGCTTTAGTTGACAAGGCAAATAGCCTTGTTACTAAATCGGAGGAATCGAAACGTAAGCAGTCAGGGCCGCCTGAACCGTTTCCAATCGGAATGCATAATATTGCGCAATATACTCGGCTGAGTAATCGCGCACTGCGGTCCTTCCGAGGCAGATTTTTTTTTATCAGGAGGGCAGAATTCATGTCTCAACTTTTTATGTTGGGCAATCATCAAATTGGAAATTATCATTTAATAACCAAGAGTTTGTTTACTTAGGTTATTTAATTTGTAGGTTGGATAGGAAACTATCAAAGCGAGACTCACTTCGACAAATTGCTTCGTAAATACGCGCTCGCCAATTTTATTCCTTGGCGGACATGCGATTTGGTAATATCAGATGTTTACACGCGAACTCTGCCAATTCACGAACCTGTCTGCGAGTACTCAGTGAAAAGTGAGTTTGATCATACATCAGCTGGAGATAAAAGTTCCAATCCCTATCAGTGCAAAGTGCGTGGTATGATTTTTGGTTTCAAGTGGGAAATAAATATTGAGATTCGTACAAGGTTTTACAGGGTGGTCGTACCACAGAACTACTGATTTCCGGTCAGGTGCTTTCTCATTAAGCTACTAGAGAGATCGAGAGAAGAAACTTTTTTCAGAAATACACGCATTAT
>CAKNYM010050775.1:154644-176001 GCA_932195095.1 Andricus curvator | reverse complement strand
AATGATTTTGGGCACCAATAGTTGAATAAGGAATTTGAAATGACTTTCACAGATGAGAAACCGTGAGATCCAAGTTTTTCGAATTAAGGGTTGAAAATAAAACCCCCAAAATGAATTCAGAGTCTTGTTTAGTCCAGGAGCATCTTCAGAAGATACATAAAAGTAATTTCTGATACGAATAGTGCACCTCAAAAATTTGTAATCCTTTTTTCGGGCATAAGGGGTGGTTTTCCCTCCTAAGGGTAGTTTTCAGTGAATGAAAAATTATGACAATTTTTTTTCGTCATCTGGGACCCTGTCGGACTTCATTCCAAGAGGTTTTATTCCCATGGGATACGTAGAAAAAACGCGGACTAGAAAGGGTTAAAGCGAAATAAGATCCAGCCCTATCCGACTTCCAAGCTTTTGCATGGATGGCATCCGTAATTATATACTTCCAAGTGGTAGTACCAAAAAGATCCGACAGAGAGCGCCACTACTGCCTCTACACAGTTTAACAGTATCTGTTATGGGATAATAATGTGAATAACTAAAATAATGTTTTTTTTCACTACAAAATAAATGTTGAATCTATTACAATAGATTCATAGACTTTCAATAATAATTTCTACGAAAAAAATCAGAGGAAATAGTGATAGCGATAGAGAAAATAGTTAAAAATACATATGGTTTTCCACATAGTGTCAAAGTATTATAAAGATTGAATTATGAATAATTAATGATAATGTAACCTGACGGAATAATTCACCTGGAAATATAATTTCAAAATTAATTTACATAATTAAAAAAATAATTGATGGTTAGTAATATTAAGTGATATATGTTGTACTTAGACAAATAGATGTAATTATTTTTAAAAAGGTGTTTTAAATTTGTAGGTAGGAAAAATAATTTATTGGTGATAATCTTATTTTTGTTGATAAATAACATCGATAAAATTACTATATTATTTGCAACAATATTATAACTAATCAATCACATTAATAAAAAATTATAATTTTTTATGTTTCATTCTTTACCGTAGCAAATATGCAGTGAATTATCAATTCATTTTAAAATTAACAGCATTGTTTTAGATAGTAAAATCACATTCGATAAATTTGTAGATATTTTTTTGGTTGAACAACTTTTGTCTTTTCATTTTCTTCGTCTCTTGTGTCGTTTTTCCAAAAATTTAATTTTTTTATTTATAATCTTACTTTTTACGATTAAAAGAAAATTTACTGGCCCTATCTAAGAATTACTAATAACAAATTTGTAAATTCATTTTGGTGGAACAACTTTTGTCTATTAATTTTTTTTTCGTACCTTAGGTCGTTTTTCAAAAAAAAAAAAAAAATTATTTCGAATGTTATTTTTTACGATTAAAACAAAAACTACGCGTCCTATCAAAAAATTATTGAGGACAAATTTAATGAGTTTTCATTCTTTTTTGGAAAAGCAACTTTTTTCTATTCATTTTTTTAATAAATGTCGTTTTTCCAAAAATTTAATTTTTTTATTGTGAATATTATTTTTTACGATTAAAACAAAAACTACGCATCCTATCAGGAAATGAATGGTACCAAATTTGTAGATATTTCTTGGGTGCATAATTTTTGTCTCTTCATATTTCTTCGTATCTTGTACAGTTGGATGGCAAAATGGAATTTTTGATTTTTTCTGTGACATAAAAATTTGAATTTTCGATTTTTCATGAAAATTCAAAAAGTTGTTATGATAATCTTATCGTAATTTGATAAAGCAACTTTTTTCTTCTCTTGATTTTTTTCATATCGTGCGTTGCTTGGCTTAAAATGTTAATTTTTTTTTGGGGGGGGGGGGGGATTTTGAAAATGTTGTAACTCTGATAATTTTCCTTTTATCGAAAAAAGTCATAAGGATAAATTGTTCAAGTTTCCGAATACTACGAACAGCCGTACATAGAATTTTTAAACCTATAAAAAAATGGTCTAAAAAAATTTGAAAATGCACAATCCAATCCGAGTAGTTTTTCAAAAGTTATCCGATATACAGACAATGACAACAACGACAACGACAGACACCGACGTAAAAACAATTTTTTCTGACTTAGGGGGCCTCAAAACATCGACATTTGATGGAATCTGCGAAAGCCATTTTTCGCATAAAACCAATACCTTCTCATTATGATGAGAATGTAAAAATATGTTGTTTTTTTCATTAAATGATAATAATTTCAAGAAATATATATGCTAAAAATTTGAAAAAAATTATTGCTCCGTTAAGATTGTAACTAAATTGTAACTGAAATTGTTAATACAGTTAAAAATAATTATTGCATCAAAAAATGATAGTTTGAAAAAATCCTTTTACCGCAATAATCATTTGATTTTTAAATAATAAAAATATCTAGTTCTGCACTGCAACCTTTCAAAATTTATTATTGCAGCTCGCAATATGCGTGGACAGGCATTTTAGTTACAGTTGGATTTTTTTACCAAACATTGTATTTTGCCAACAAAAAGATTGAGGAAAAAAATAATTATTATTTTTGTTCATATTAAACTGAATCTTCTAAATCAATGTTTTGACATTTTTTGTTTTGACCGTAAAATGATGGCACTTTTCTTTATTAGGGACATCGTACCCCGAATCACAATTCGGTACGATACACCTGTGTCCAACCATTTTCAGTTTGCAAAAACTTCCACTAAGTATTTAGAAACAATATTGTACATGTCACATCACTTAACTATTGTCAATAAAAAATAATTTTAATACTAAATATTACTATTCAATAAGAGCCCATAACAGATACTGTTAAACTGTGTAGAGGCAGTAGTGGCGCTCTCTGTCGGTTTTTTTTGGTACTACCACTTGGAAGTATATATTCACGGATATCATTTCATGGAGTCGGATAGGGCTGATAAGATCCACAAGAAAGTAAGGTTAGAAACTCGGTTTTCTACAGCAGGACGCACGTTAACAACGCACATAAAAAAGACGGATTTTGAATTTCGCGGGGAACCAAGATGGCAGCTTGCATATTCCCATCTAATATAGTACCTTAGATAGGGTAGATTCATGGTGCTTTCACACCTCTGTCTACCCTCCTGGGGCAGGCAGAAAAGTTGTAAGAGTAAAAGAAATAGAGAGCGCAAAATTGGACAAAAAATACACTCTATCTCTCTTACTCTTACAACTTTTCTGCCTGCCCCAGGCAGGCAGAGGTGTGAAAGCACCATCATGTTCGTGGATCATGCCTATACGTCCATGATCCTACCCCCACCGAATTATGCACCCAATTCTAGTTCAACCATGATTTGCAATCTCTTAGGAAATGTTCTGCAAAACATTGTTCGTTTTTAAAAATTATTTTGGGCAATTTACACCAACAAACAGTAAGCAATGGGAATATATGGGGCAACAATAGTATATCATATTGTATTTTATTCTAATAACGTAAAAAAGTGGTTTTTATTTTTGTTTTTAACAAACATAGATTGGATAGATACATTATATCATTGAAAACAGGATAATTTTTTATTTGTAAGTTAGTATGCGTACATTATTTTCATCAATAAATCTGAACTAAGTTCTATAATAACTAGAGATGTCAATTTTATTCATTTAAGCATGCTGATTTATGCGGTAAAATTAAAGTCTTTTCTGTGGTGTTTATGTGATAAAAGTGCTGAGATTATAAGGCTTCTGCGCAATAAAATACATATTTATGCATTGTTATGCACCATAAAATTCTATTTATCACTAACGATTTTGAAACTCAAAAGTACAATCACATTAGTCATTACACAGTATAAGGTTTATCTGTATAAGATATTTAATATATCAATCAGCACTTAAATACTTAACGGGGCATCATGTAAGAACCTTCAGCACCTTGTCTCACCTTTGAGTACAATTCATATGGTACATAGGGTACTTAGATTCCTGAACTTTGCGGAACATAGCGAAAAAATTAATTGAGCCGTGCGCTTTATGCTTCTCTCGGCCCCAGATTATGCGGCTTCAGAATTGGGTAGAATGATCCCAATACATGATAAAAGACTCGTATTTCATAATTTTTACCACTTTTGAAAAATTATGCAATTATACACGCATAAAGTTGACATCCCTAATAATAACTGAACATTCGAATATAAATTGGTTTTAATCCAGCGAAAAATTCCTGTACAGGAAATTCGGAGGATCCTGTGCATGTTCCTGTACAAGTTCGCGCACGTGAACCTATACAGGAAATCTTGACGTTCCTGTGCAGGAATTTGGCGAAGGAAACTACATGTTCCTCAATGGAGCCTGTATGCAAGCCAACTTTTGAAACATCCTGTACAGGTTACTTCACAGAATGAATTGAGACGCGGGTTCATGTACAGGAACTTGTTCAGGATTCTGTACATCAGGGCTCTCCAGAAGGCAGTCAGTGACTGCAAAGACTGCCAATGGCAGTCGCGAGACTAGGTCAAACAGGCCCTCATAAATTTTCGTCGAACTTTTCCTTCGACTCGTCCCTAATCCTTCACGGTGAATTACAGTTTGAAATGATAAAATGAAATGTATTGTGAATTCAAGTAGAAAAAAATCAGACCCTTCGGTGTGAACAATGAGCCGCAACGAATCGTGGCCGTAACCCTTTTCAGGATTCCGGAAAGGGAAGAAAAAAATGACAGAAAAACTTTGTGGCAGTCGTGCACTTGTTGTGGCAGTCAGCACCTGCTGAAAGTGGTGAGCCCTGCTGTACATGAACCTGCGCAGGAACTAAACCATGAAGGTTCGCCAGTGGCTTCGCTCTCTCGCTAGTGAGTTGAATCTTCAAGAGAATAAAAGGAAGGTAACTTTATAGCTGTAAGCTACATGAGTTTTCGTGATGGCTCTATGTAAAGGACCATATATGAGTTTCTGCACATGGACCCGAGCCTTAATTTGCTTCGAAAAGGAACCTGTATATCATCCTTCCAAGGTTCCTTTGCAGAATCATGTACAGTTTCCTTCGCCAAGTTCCTGCACAGGAAACTACAGGATCCTCCGAGCTTCGTGCACAGGAATTTTCAGCAGAGAACTAATTTTAAATTGTCGCTAACATACATTATTATGTGTACGTAAAGAAAAATGTCACTCCTATTAGAAAATCTTTGTTTTTACATTCTCATCTAGAGAAGGTATTAGATTTGTGTAAAATTTGACCCCCCCGGTTTTTGTCAAATGTCCACGTTTTGAGACCTCCTGAACCCAAAAAACAGGTTTTTACGAATGTGTCTGTCTGTATGTATGTATGTGTGTCTGTGAACACGATAACTTTCGAAAGAATTGACTGATTCGATTGGCCTTTCGTATACTCTTTTAGTCTCCTAAACTAAAGGTCAAGTTCGTTAGCCAGCCATTTTGGATGAAAATTCAAAAAGTGAGGGCATTTTGAAAATTTTTTGGACCGTTTTTTTCAAAATTTGGAAATTATATGTACGGCTGCTTATAGTAATTGAAAATTCAAATATTTTATTCTTATGACATTTTTCGATAAAATGAAAATTTTCCGAGTTACAGCATTTTCAAAATCCAAAAGAAAAAACGAAAATTCACATTTTCAGCCAAACAACGCACGATACGAAAAAAAGTCAGGACGAGAAAAGTGTTTCTTTTTGCACGCCCTACAAGATTATCATAATGACTTTTTGAATTTTCTTGAAAAATCGAAAATTCACATTTTTATTGTACAAAAAATAGTGAAAAATCCAAAAAATCAATTTTACGGTCAAACTATGCAAGATACGACAAATGATGGCTGGACTAAAATTGTGCATTCAAAAAAGATCTACAAATTTCTCATGGGTCACTTTTTGATAGGATGTGTAGTTTTTGTTTTATTCGTAGAAAATAACATTAACAGTGAAAAAATCGGCCCGATAAGCGGGCACATTCTCATCAAAACTTTGCTTATTTACTTTATTTTTCATCTCGGCTGCGTTTTTTCAATACTATTTCTAACGATTGAAACAATAAAATATAATAATAATTCAAACAATTTATTCTGACTGAAAATCTGACTTTTATTTCAGAATGCGTTTTGATCTTTGTTCACTAAAATAATTGCTGTGAAAAAATTCGACTATTACATTTATATTTCAAGAACTATGCTCCAAATAGACGAAATGAATATATATATATATATATATATATATATATATATTTAAAAAAAAAAAGTTATTGGTTCCTCGTTTAGAGGTGGGCCGGGAATGCGCAGATGGAAACAGATGAACTCCTATGTAATACAACGCTGCTGAAGCCTGGTGACCTTCTCAGCATAAAACATCAACCAATTGCGACTCTCTCGGTTTCCATTCCTTGTCCTCGCGGGGGGGCGAGGGGGGGGGGCCCCCGTGACAGAAGTTTTCGTGGGACTGACGTTAGAGCTGGACTCTCCACTATACGGTGAATCACTACTTAACTTAGACATGATTTCGACTCGCAAAACAAATTTCGCGCATAAAGGTGGTAGTTGGGTGTACAATCTAAACATGAACAATACAAACAATAAAGTAGTCTCGGACTGGACTGAAACTTTGATTGACTAAATGCATACACACGGTAAACGTAAAGTTTGAGTTTCAGCCGATGAATGGGGACTGGGTGTTTGGAATGCTAGAGGAGTGAATGATCTTAAAGTAAGAGAACTACGAGAAACTATGCATGCTAGGAAACTAGATATTTTATGTGTACCTGAGACAAAGAAAAAGGGATGCGAAAGTAGAAACATAGAAAATGGTGTGTTGAAAAGCGGTTTTGAAATATGGTTAGGAGTAGATAGGGAATCACATGGTAGTCAAGGGGTCGGTTTGATTATGAATGAAAAAGTAAGATATATGTTCCAAAAACGACTTAAATACTTCTTTTCTACCCTTTTCAGATAGTTGGAAAAAAATCTTTCTGATTGTAGGATTTATTATAAAGATACGGAAATATACGCTACAGTAAAGGAATTACCTTCTTCATTTTAAATCAAATACAACTTTAGTCATTTTTATCTGAAGAACATTGAACATAACATATGGTCGTTGCGAACTTTTGGGTTTCTATTATACGATGAACAGAAACGAGCGTGAAGCGCGAGGTTCACATGATGATCATACCAAATATCGAGCGCGAAGCGCGAGTGTCGTGATGAGAATGTGTTCCTTAAGGTCGATAGAACCTTAAGTAAATTAGTTCTTATTTTTATGTAAAACTGACATAATTAAACCAAAAGGAGGTCATAACGATGAAGCTTACTGAGAGAGTATTAGCCTGCGAAGCGCGCAATAGCGAGCACACGAAGTGTGAAAACCTAGACGACAAATGTGTCCGAGCGCGCAGCGCGAGGTGAATGCATTATCGAGCGCGAAGCGCGAGATGAATACCTAATCGAGCGCGAAGCGCGAGATCCAACAGGTGCGCGCCGTAGGCGCGCTGAAACTTGCGAGCGAAGCTAGCCGCGCGCGAAGTGCGCGATGAGAATGTGCCCGCGAAGCGGGCAGATTTTTTCTTTTGCGAATAGGAAGGTGTAAAAGTGGGTTGACAATTTTTTGTTTATGAAAATAAGCGCTTAGTACTTTGGCGTGCCCCATGACGCCGGCGCTCGTCCATGTTTCTTTTCATAAATAATGATTGTCCCAATTTTCTAACTGAAGGTTCTTTCAGGAAAATCCTCAGCTTTCTTTTAAGCCTAAAATGAAAAAAATTGCTGAAATTCGAAAAAAGTGAAATTTATTTTTGAGCTTTATTTCTGAAGGTTTTGACCTTAAGAAATAAAGGTCAAAAATAAATTTCACTTATTTCATTTTTTTTTCTTCAAAAAATGCTTATGATTAATGAAAAAGAGCGTGAAAAGTTCTATTGAAACTGTAGAGGACCACATTTTTTTGTATTGATAATAAAAGAGTTTTCAATCATCGAAACCGATGCATCCTAAAAAAAACTAGTTAACGCTTAGTTTCTTAAATAAACAAGGAGCGGCCTGCATCAGTTTTGAATTAGTTTAATGAAAAAATTTAACTAAAAAACAACCGAGCTTTCAAATAATATAAATGACCATAACTTCCTTACCCTTCAATAAAATGTATTCGTATTATAAGTCAATCGGTTCGTCTCGAATCAAAGAATCTTTTCTAGTCTCACGTCAACTTTAAATTATGTCAGTGAAAACATTTTTATTGTAAAAATCGATTTTTCACATGATATAAATGACCTTAACTTACTTACTCTTCAATAAAATGTATCAATATTATAGGTCAATCGATATGTCTCAAGACAAAGAATCTTTTATATTCTTGCATCCACTTTGAATCATGTAAATGAAAAAAATTTTACAATAAAAATCCGATTTTTAAAAAACCGTCTTCAAGTTATCGTGTTCACAAAAAGTGTGTCATTCACACACACATACATCCGGATAATTACTTAGAACATTGTATTAGGCATTTTTAAATTGAGAAACGTTTAATTAGATTAACTAATTTTTTTTTGAAATTGTTACCATTACAAAGCTTCCTCTATGAGGAAATAAAATGTTTCAAATTCGAAAACAAGTGACATTTTTTACCTTCGTTTTTGAAGTTCAAATATTTATTATTAAAAAAAGGCATATGATCAATGAAAAGGAAGTAAAAATTCCTATCGCAATCTCGGTAGAACTGAAAAAATCCAGAAAACCCGTTCTCCCAAAGATCTCTAGTATCGAATAAAATGTTGATTAGTCCAGATATGTTACATGCAAAGTATCAAATCCAGGCATTATATAGAATGCTTGGCCTTTTCAGGCAAAGTATTTAATGAAATACTTATTTCACACATTGTCTATGTTGCCGATTATGAAACTGAGGTTCAATTTTCAAAATTCAAAATGACGGAACCAATATGGTGCACTTAAAATGTAATCGCAACAATGGTCTAATTGGCTTCAAACTTAGCATTTGAGGTTGTTTGAGATTGCTGATGACGGCTCTAAAGTCAGTTTTTCAAATTCAAAGTAATAGACCTAATATGGCAAAGAAATTTTATTTCATTTGTTAGAATTCTGCACATCTTGATACTCGGGGATTTGCGAGGTCCCAGATTTCGAATCCGAAGTCAGAAATGTCAAACTAAAAATAGCTGGTCCAAAATGGCAGACTATGATTTTAAATGTGTCTTGAGTACAACCACGGTAAGGCACACCTGTGGCCACGTCTCACGATCGTGAGATGGGTGGCCACAGGGCACGACGAAATCGCAAAGACAGGCCGGCGAAACCCTCGCGTGTCTTGAGAACACGGAGCGACGGAGCGGTATGGATTTGAGGTTACGAACCAGTGATAGTTTCGCACCTCTGAGGGCACCGACCTCAAAGACAATTACTTTAACCGAATATTTTGGGTACAGTCGCTGCAGTTCCCTTTTAGAGTCTTGATACCTCTCCTCCTTTCCCTTCTCCTTGGCAGTGATGTTGTAGTCGGCCGGAGCCGAGAATTCGATCACGAATATAGTTCGTTTCTCGAAGTCTTAGAGAATGTCAGGCCTCAATTGTGCAATGAAGACTGATGTCCGAAAATCGTAGTTCCAGAAAATTTGGCCAACACAGTAAGAGCGACAAAGATGGTAGTAAAGCACTTTTAGGGCTGCATTCTGTCTGTAGAGATACGTCGTTTCCGCTTGAGTAGGACACCTGGATAGTATGTGTTTTAGGTACTCAGCGTTTGCATGACGTGCTCTGCACCTATCGCTGGGAGCTTCTTGACGCAAAATGCGGTCATGGTATACTAAGGTGGAAATGACACCGTCCTGACATGCGAAAATGAAACCCTCTGTACCTGAATTAAATCCTGATGATCTGAAGAAAGTAAAAGTTTGCTGCTTCGATAAGGACTCATCTTCTACATTTATGTGAAAGTTCCCGTGCATTTTCTTGCTGAGTAGTTGTTGGCGTAATTTTTTAACCTCTGCTTTCTTTATTTAGGCTTTTAGAAGTGTGGCATCTAGATGGAGTTATGCACTTTCCTCTCTTCTGATGTCAAAATTCAGGCCAAGGGTCTCGGCCTTCTGCTCCGCGGCTTTGTAAAGGAATGATCCTTTGCCAATCATCTCTTGTTTCCTGAGTATTTTTAGGAGAGGGTCTCTTCCATTTGCAACGATGTAAGCTGTATCCAGAACATTTCGGTTATGAAGACATTGGAGATTCAGAAGTCCACGCCAGCCTTGACGGCGTGGGATGTATAATCGTGGAACGGATTAATTGATATGCAAGCTCTTCTGCATATACATGATCTTACGTGTGGTGATATCAAGGGCCGTAAGCACCTTCTTCGCCCATGGAATCACCCAAAATGAGTAGAGTAGAACCTGGACGGCAAGCGTGTTAGTCGCAGATAACTTGTTCATCGCCGACAGATTGGAAGGCCAAATCTGCCGAAGAAAACGCTTGTATCTGCTTCGGGGAGACTCCTTCACTGATGTTGCGTCCTGAATTGCGGATGTGAGGTACGCTCAAGTATTGATAGGTTTCTCCAGCGTCCAGGTGTCTAATAACACACATATCAACGAGCTTAGGGTCCTCGGGAACGCCAGTAATTCGTCCTCGCTTCAGATGAATCTTGGCACACTCTCGACGACACTTTCAGCAATCTGAAGCTGCCTTGCACTAGAAGCATCGATTTTCAAGTTATCCATATAAAATGCATGGGTGAGTTTAGGCTCACGATGCGTATTGTCGATGCATAGGTAACATTGGTACCATTGAAATGAGAATTTTTTTTTAAATTGTTGGAGGAGGGTAAATCTTGCATAAGATACCCAGCTTAAGGCTGGGTAGTGTCGGATTCTTACCGATTAAGAAACGCCTTCTCCTTCCGCGTCTACCAACGAGCCTGGAAACCGCGCATTACTTCAAAGCCGTTGGTCAAGGGCGCATTTCGTTGAGCGCCGACACCTCCATTCCTAATTCTTTTGGGTCACTACTCTCAAAAGTCCGTTAAGGTTTTCTTTTTGCTGTGCGGGGTGGGCTTTGAGTCACCTTATTCTGAAACTCGGCAGCCTTGTGACCCTCCGGACCGTATCTGCGGCAATTTCCACTGCGGCCTTCTCCGGTGCATTTCCAGGCATTTAGCCTGGAGCTGTGGCAACGGTAATACCAGGGTTTGGCACGGTGCGCCTTTACCCGGCAGTTTACCCACCCGACCTTTAGTCGGGCTGCCAGCTCCAACTTTCTGACAGGGGCAGCGTCCAGCTCAACGAAGGCTAGCGCACAACCTCTGTTGCTCCTTTTTCTTAAGTTGATACTGGGAAACGCACCCATGTGCTCCCATAGGATCGCCTTAAAAGCTTTCCCAGTATCTACGACCTCGGTTGACTCCACGAGGCCGTAGATCAACAGTTTGGCCCTTGGGACGAGTTGATGAACACCGCCGTCCCCAAGAGATCCTGCAAGAGCAGTTCCAAATTGCTCCCTCTCCTCCTTTTTGACTTTGAGCTCAATGAGCACATCGGTAGTTTTGTTCTGCCTGCTGGCCTTAACATAGACGCCGTGGTCGTCAGATTTGACCCTCGCCTGGACATCCTTTAGAACGTCCGCGTATTTTACCCAGGAGCTTGCTTGATACCAAGGGCCTTGCGGGGAATTCAATTCGTTCTTGGCCTCTTCGGTCGACCAAGGTCTTTTGCTGGTATAGGGCCCTTTTTCGGCCCCTTTCCCTCCTGTTTTTCTCAGCTGGGTTTTGTCAAATTCTGCTTTTTCCTCCTACTTGAGGCCTCTGTCTACTCACCCCCAACCTGGGGTTTGGATTTCTTGGGGATTGAGTTCTCCTCAGAGAACTCCTTGCCTTGTCGAGCTGGATATTGGCTCCTTACCTAGACCATCAAGCCGTTGTTTTAACAAGAGACAATCATTATTTTCAGGTTTTGAGCATGAAGGCGGATACTACGATTTTTGCTGCGTATCTCCTCTATGATAGCATATTTGGAGCTTTCTCCGATCTGCTTTACTCAGTTTTTGAGACCCATCAAGCGTATTAGCACGACCTGGTATGTGATTTCTTATCTTGCAGATCTCTTTCTTCGGTTTATAAGCCTCCCTTAGCAGGATCTTGAGCTTAATGAACTTTTCCGTGACTGCATGAAGAACCTTCAAGCAGGCCTCTGCTTTTGGTTTACTCAAGAATTCCTCCATTTCCGGCATTCTCCTGCGTCTCTTCCGTTTTGCTCCTTTCGACTCAGGTAGCAAAACAGTCCTGGTTCTTGGTGGCGACTCAGTCTACGGTTAATTTCCTCTATAACTTCCTTTTACTCCCTTAACGCGTGATTAAACTCTATGTCGAATTCCCTTATGTGACCCCCCCCCCCAAATACGCTAGGTGTTCCTCTTAGTCCCTCTCCTCTTCGTTCGTAGCCTGTCTGGTTCGAGAGGCCCTACCAGTAGCTAAGCTACCGCCAGTATAGCCCCCTAAGTCATTAGGGGAGAGATCGAGCCCTACAGGGACAACAACGCGGGAACACGCTTTGTTAGGGGGATTGTGAATCTATTTTTCTAAAGGGACATCCATCTCTCTATGCATCTCACTACGTGTGGATGAACCTTCAAGCTTTCTGAAAGGCAGATGATAAGTCTATGAGAGGCTAAATCGGAAGCTTTTCAGTAGTGAATCAAGGCTATCGACAGGCAGCGCTGTTTGAATGCTGCGCCTTTGTAGACGCACTTGTCAATTAGCAGGTTCTCTCGACAGCCTGCTTTCTTCACCTCTTCGGCAGCGATTGATCGACATTCCACCTCAGATGGTATGAGGTTGACGCAAAGCTCCTTGAGGCGGATGATATTCTTAGTGTTTTCCTTTAATTGTGGTTGGACCTCTTAAGCCTTTCTTCAAACAGTCTGAACCTCGTTGGGTGAGAGCTGATTTTTGACAGGAACGGGGAGATTGCTGCAGAGGCGAGATATGTCTGCGAGAAACTGTTGATTCTCCCTGACCCACATCTCCCTCTTCTGTGTTCCCCTCCTTGCATCAGATAACACCCGTATTTTGTCAGAAATGTGCTACTTGATTGTCAGCAGCTTTGACTTGTTCAGTGTTTGATAGTAGATCCTGAGTTCGTGGGTGAACTTTCGGACCCTTTCCGTAAACGACCTACCAGATGTTATGTAGTCAATTACACACTGAACACGGGAGGCATTTTGTCTTGTCCAGCCAATCTAAGTGTTCAGTTGATGCAAGCGTCTGTTGGTCTTTTGATCCATCATCGGTTTTAGCCTTCGGCTTCAATCAGCTACAAAGCTGGCATTGTAGCAGTTCAGCAACTCATCCTGGAGTCGATTCTTCCACTGAATGTGAGCGTTTCGCCGGTTCGTCATCGCGTTTCCTTCCAAATTATTTCAGCACCCCGAACTCTGGGGTGATCAACACTATTTGCCAACGTATTGTCGAGTGCTCTGCGCGTTCGATCGTTTTGAACCGCATCTACAACTTTTTGGTAGTTTGGTGGTGTCATTGTTGTTCCCCCGAGCAGCTAGGGAAAGGGTTCGCCCACCCTTGCAGAGCCCGGTATCCCAGCGTCACCAAGCGACTGCTATCCAGGAAAGTACACAGAAATTTTTACAGAAATGTACAAAATCAGTCCTTGTCGATGAAGCTAACTTTACTTACTTCAAATTATCCGGAATTAATCCAGGCACAGTGGGTTTCATTTTCGCGTGCCAGGACGGGGTCATTTCTACATTAGTGCGGCGCTAATAGTGCTGTACTAACATCTTTTCTCGCTCTTATGGAGTTGGCCGCAACCCTGCCCTGTCGAACACTTTGAGGGAGATAGAGTCAATTGTCGGGAACGCGAAGTGCCAAATTTACTGGAACTACAAGTTCCGTATAATAGTCTTCATTGTATACTCTAGACCTGAAATCGTTCTCTTTGACTTAGAGAAACGATCTCTGATCGTTATTGAATATTCGGTGAAAATGATTGTCCTTCTGATCGGTGCTCTCGGTGATGTGAAGCCATCACTGGTTAGTAACCTCCAAGCCATAGCCGCGTGCCAAAAATATGCTGAAGAAGCGCGAGGATTTCGCCAGCCCGTCATTGTAATTTCATTGTACATTCATCGTACCTCGGGGTCGTAAGGCGTGGCCATAGGTGTGATTTATCGCGGTTCTGGTGGGAGCCAGTGTTTTTTCATGCATGCAATTCGCTCCGAGGAGGACCCTGCAGTGGTTGTTTAACCTATTTTATACAGGTTATTGGTGGTTATATAGTTTAGCTATGTGGTTACAGTGTTTGACGGGCTTAATACGGCGCTCCGGGAAAAGCCCCGTGCACACACTGTAACCTCGTTCCGCACAGTCGCTAGAAGTGGTTGCAGCTAAAACGTGAATTATGTATGTAATATTCTCTATTTAATAAATTGTCTAGGCCTTATATATAATGCAGTAGTCAAACCTTTTTTGAAATTTTTTGCCGCATAATTAATATTTCAACCAAAAAAGCACAATGAATTTCCTTATTTTCCAACGGAATTAGTAATTTTTATGTTAACAATTGACTGATGCAAAAAATGGTGCAGAAAATTTCTCTTCGTAAATTTGTTTTCTCCATGCACAGTCTGCTGGATCGGGAATTTACTGTTCATATTCCCCTACAGCCGACAGTTCTTAACCGCTTCCGAGGTTTTTTTTATAATTGCTCAACATTAAATGCTTTAGAACATCACTAAGCCTGATTTTTTAATGTCATTCCGCGGACTTAATTATTTAAGCATATAGAACGTCAAAATTAGACATGTTACCAATAATATTTTTTTTCTCTGAAGAAAAAAGCGGAATAAAATTCTCATATATCAGGATAAAATTACATATACTTCATACAGATAAATATTTAGTTTAAGATTCAACATATATTTTATAAACAAATTAAAAAAACAATTATTAGAGTCCTGTGATCAACAGCAGAGAAAAACTTTTTTTACAAGTAAAAATGAGTAAACCTCTCGCAGGAGTAACGTACAGAAGAAACAATGGCGATAAATTGACAATGAGTATTTTTATAAACATTTTAATCAACATAATGGAAATTGTAGAATTTTGTCGATCTCACGGTTTTTTGTCTCATCAAACTACTTCAAAATCAATGGAAAATTATTTTGTAAACATAGAAGAATTTAAACGTCAAATATGGTTATTCCTAATAACAGTATTATAAAGAAATATTAAATTTAGCATTTTTTAAAGGAATTTTTTTTTCTCATTAAATCATGTTGCAGGTACATCATTGGTAATATTCCACCCGGAAAGTGTATCACCAACTGGCAATTTTGGTTGTTGTTAACTTTATTGACCAATTCTTAAATGAATAGTCAGCTATAACTATTTGATGTCTGATCAAGCCGGTTTTTCGTTATTATTAATTTAATACATTCTGTTTGTGCGCCCAAATTATGTTAATATTTATTGTTAATTATAAATAATAGTTTTAAAAAATTTTGATTATTATTCCTGCCAACCCATGTCCTCGGAACCGCTTTCGCATTACTTCAGGAACATGGCGGTAAGGCCAGTAAGCCGTGCTTCGGCTTCCATCTTTGAGCGCCAGCTTGGCATTCTTCCAGCTCTCATCCAACCAGGATGCACGCATCGTCCTCAGTAGTGTGGTGGTACCACAACTCCGGCCCGTCGGCTTCCGGCATCCTGGTTGGACATATCTGATTAGACAGCGCGTCCTTGAGGTTTCCTCGACGAGGTAGCCTCTCGGAATGCCCTGCACCTCATTGACCCGGGCTGATGGTCGGTCTGGGGCTTTTCTTCATTATCGGCGCAGAGGTAGCACTGAGGTGTACTTTCGTACGCCGCAGCCCTATGGCCCTCCTTGCCGCACCTCCAGCAGGCCTTCGTCCTATCTGGACCCCTGCAGCTCGCTGCCATGTGGCCAAAGCCTAGGCAGCGGTAGCATCTCAAGGCCTCCATCTTCTTCCGCACATGGCAGGACACCCATCCCACCTTGAGGTGTCCCGTGCGCAGAAGCCTTGCTGCAACTCCTCCTTCATCTCGACGAAGGCCTTCAGATTACCTCTGAAGGCCTTCTTCGTCAAGCTAACCTTCATCTCTCCGGTCGCTGCTTCCCGAAGTGATTTAGAACAGCAGCCTCCACTTCTTCCGCCACTGTAATCGTGTCGAGGTCCAAGACCTCGACCTCGATGCGGGGAGCGAGCTCGCGCACGATTCCCCCAGCACCGACCGCTTCCTTAATGGCCGCGGACAGCTTAGATCTGCCATCCGCAGCCGGCCCGACTTCCACAAGAACCTCTCCGTTTCGGGTTTGCCTGACTCCCCTGATTTGGACACCAAGGGTGTCCGGCTTTACCTTTTGCTTGAGGTTTCTGAGGACCTCCGCGTAGCTCGAGCCTTCGGCCGGTCTTATGAGGACCGCCTCAGGTCGAGCTCGCCTTGTTGACTTGGCCTGCTTCCCGGTAGTAGCAGGCCTCTCCTTCTTGTCTCCTCGCTCAGGTTTCGAGGTCACGGCCGCCGCAGTAGTGCGGGTCCTCGGCCTCTTCTTCATCGGCTTTGAGGAAGAATTTTCCTCTATGGGACTCAATGTGGGCTCCCGCTCGCTCTTCCCTAGCTTGGGAACGGGAGTTTCCACGGCTTCGTCGGTTTGATTCGCCGCCTGGCTCGTGTTAGCCTTCTCCTGCATTTGTCCTTGTTTCTTCGTCAGCAGGAACATATTCCTCTTTGTATCGCAAAAGGCTTTCATTTTCTCGAGCACATCATTTAGCTTAGAAAGCCCCCTTCTAGTTTCCTCCATGTGCTCCTCGGCAAGGATGATATCAACCCCAGCCGGTGTTCTGCCGTCAAAGCTGAACTCCACCACGTCCAACGAACCTCCCAACTCCTCACAAATACTCCTGTTTAAATTGGTTATAGCTTGCTCCATCTTGTTCCCACAAGCAGCTAGGGAAGTATGGGTCCACCCCCGCAGAGCCCCGCATGCGGGGGTAAGGTCCGTATACTCTAGGAGGCGACCTGCTATCCTAGAGACACCGTTTACGACACCATACCCTGGTGCCATTCAGTCTTCGGCACGGTTGTTAACGCCTTGACTTGGGGGTTTTTCCTTCGGGACCATCTCTGGAACATTGTCCGCGACTGCTTATTTAGTAGTGTAACCGTATTCAGCAGAAACCCTCGGTACAGGGCCCCCCTAGCCGCAACCCGGAGACGCGCCCTGTAGCCTGGTCAAAGGCACCGGGAATTATAACTAATAGTACAAGTATACTATTACTAATAAGTTACCTGCAACATGATTTAGTAGAAAAAATAATTTCGTATTAAAAAATGCTATAATTTATACTTGTTCATAATGTTGTTCATAACAATAACAATATTTAACGTGTACATTTTTCTATACTTACAAATGATAATTTTCAATTTATTTTAAAGTATTTTGATGAGAAAAAAACCCGAGATCGACAAAATCCAAGAATGTAGAATTAGTTTATTGGAATGTTTATAAGAATAGTCCGGATTAATTTCTAATTATTTTTTATTCTGCATATTACACCTGTGGGAGATTTAGGAATTTTTACTTGAAAAAAATTTTCTGCGGCTGAGGAACGCATCCATGTAATTGTTTATATAATTTGTTAATAACAATGGAATCGAATCCTAAACCAAATATTTATGTTCCTAAAGTATGTTTTCTTTCATTCTCATGCATGACGTTTAAATTTTTTTTTCTTCAGAGAAAAAAAATTATTAGTGAAATGTCTAATTTTGACGTTCTATTTGTTCAACTATATATATGTTTATTCTCTCCCTTTTACGGGTTTGAAGGCTTCCTCTCCTTTTACAGTACTTTACAAACCACTTATACTATCTTAATGATACTTACTACCTAAATAATACATTTATACTTAAAACGCTATCGCTTGATCTTAAAAATTACTCTAAGATTCGCTAATGATTGAGTTTCCTGAGCTTCCGTTTCCTCTTACCATGCCCCCGAGGTTTTCAGCTCGTAATAACAGACTCTACATCTTCTTTCCTCTTCATCCAGTACCTACACTCTCGCATTCCTTCTCCCACCCTAAATCGTATAACTTTGTTCCATGGACTCTCCTTTTTTACTTTTCTCAAATATTTTGGTTCTCTTTCAGCCTTCACTACCATATACCACCTGTTATACCTCGATTCCACGATTTTTCCATCTCTCCTCCCACTCCTTAACTATCAGTTCATTCTCTAATTATTGCCATACACTGACATCCTCCCTTATATCACATTCTCTCCTCGTCTGTTATCTCTCTTCTTCCCACCTTGATCTTTCCGTGTTACCACTCGTCTCTTTGTTTACTATTTCTAGTAGACAAGCTTGTGCGATCCTGCTTCCTTCCCCCTTTTCAGCTTCTCCTCAAAGCTAAATTCTCTCTTCATTTGTCTAGTAACCATGTCACCTCTACCTAGTTCCTCCCTCAACATATCTCGCGGGCAGCTCCAGCTCACGCCTATTACCCATCTCAGGAATCTCTCCTGCAAACTTTCCACTCTTTTGTGCTCCTTCCATCCCCATATCTCTACTGCCTAACTTTGTACTGACAACACTAGAGCATCAAACATTCACACTCTCATCTTCCAATCGTCCTTAAACCTTCTTTTTCCTATACCACACACCTGCCCCATTACTTTAATCGCACATTCTAACCTTCTCCTCACCTGTAGCTCAACTCCTCCTTTCGCTTCAAACCAGAAACCTAGATAACTAAATTTGTCCACCTGTTCAACCGTCTCTCCGTACATCTTCCATTCATATCCTACTTTTGTTCTTCTCTTCCTAAAACATATAATCTTCGTTTTATTCACATTTACCGTCAAGTCTTTCATTCTAACATACTCCTCGAACGCTCTCATCATCAAACTCCCCCCTCTCTCATCATCCGATAGTAAGACTATATCGTCTGCGTACGCTAAGGAGTATATCTTGCTATTTCCCAGTAACGTTTCCCCTTTTCCTTTCTTCTCCAGTTTCTACTCTAAATCTGCCAACAAGAAACTGAACAGTAGTGGGCTCAATGGGCAACCTTGCCTGAGCCCCCTTCCACTCTAGAAACTCTCCCCTTTTTGTTTCCCTATCTTCACCCTTATCTTAGCCTCTTTAAAAATCTCCTCCATTCTCTCAAACAAACTTTCATATATCCCCCTCTCTTTCATAACCTGCCATAACACCTTCCTATTTAACGAGTCTAACGCCGCTTTAAATTCAACAAATAAGGCCACTAATTTCCCTTTCTTCCTTCCTAAGTTTCTACTCACTAGATAATTGAATACGTAGATGTTTTTTCTATCGTTCCCATCTCCGTCCAGAAGTCCGTCTCATTGTTTGGAATGAACTATTTCTCTTCTGTCTATCCTTCTAATCTCTTTCGGAGTATCTCTGCATATATTTTGTAGCCCACCGACATAAGTGTGATTCCCCTATACTCCTCCACCTTTTTGCCCTCACTTTTCTTAATTAACGGCACCACCATACCTGTCCTCCATTCCTTAGACCACCCTTCTCATCTCGTTCTCTATATCATCTTCTCCTGTTTCCTTGTTTCTTTTAAGTCCCGCTATCGTTATATTTACTTCCTCCGTTCTTATCCCGTTATCGCTATCCTTTTCCCTTTCTATCACACTGCTCTTTTCACATAATACCCTATTTTCCACTTCTCCCAACAATTGCTCAAAGGACTGGTTCTACTCATCCATCTCAATTTTCTCGTTAACGCCCCTTCCTCCTCTTTCCCTATTGACTACTTCCCCTTCCCTCCCTTCCTTTATCGCCTTTTCTACCTCTTCCATATAAAAACTTTTCTCCAACTGCCTTTTTTCGTTTAAAAATCCTTCGTATTCTCTCTTCTATTATATTCTTGTTTGCCTATCTCCCCTTTTCTCCACTTGTTTACAAATTATTTCATTCTCTCCCTACATTATGCGTCCTATCATGCCCTCTTTATTCCATCCCCCTCTTCTCGTGGCCTTACCTCTTCTTTTATCCTCTCTGTTAGTTCTTTTCGTTTTTCAAGGCACGTGTCCACGTCTTCCCCTTCGGAGACCCTAATCTCCTTCTCCATTCCCTGATTACTCTCCATCATCATCAGTTCCCTTCTGAACCCTGACACCATGCTGCTCATCCTCCTGCCCCTCTCATCTTCTTTCCTCTCTTCCTGCATGGTCAACACATACGCCTTCGGCAACTTTTGTTTCAAGCCCTACCAGTCATTTTTATCCGACACATTCCAGGAAGCCACACTGACTCCTCTCTTTTTATCTTTCCCTCTCCTCCATTCTGTGCTCAATTTCTCTTCTTCAATGAAAACTCCGTCTCTCCTACTCTCATTATCTTTCTCTCTTTTATTGATCCTTCTGCTCTCTTCTCTCTCTCTTCGTCCCAGATCCACTTAACCCTGTTCACTTATATCCTGTCTTTCCCTATCCATACATTACCTCCGTTTCTCCTCTCTAGCCATGCTCTCTGTTCGATCATCTACTTCCTCTTTCTCTCTCTCCATGTCAAGTCCTCTTCATTTATTTCACTCCTTTCCCTTCGCGTCTTTTTTCTCTACATAATTACTCTCTCCTCCTCCTCTCTTCCTACTTTAACTATGAGCACACCCGTGTTCCCTCATGTCTTTTCCTCGAACACCTTTCCCGAATCGCTTTCTATTTTCATTCCTTTAATTACTATGTTTCGCTTTCTTTTAGCTTTCTCTTCCTCCTCTAGTCTTACTTTTATTTCATTAAGTCTTATGCACATTCTCTCATTTTCCTCCCGCAGTTTCGCATCGACCCCCTTCACTACTTCTCCTACTCCTACTTCCACCTCCACCTTATTTTCACTTCCTTACTTTAACTTCCTGACCCTTTCTTTAAGCTATTCACTACACTCACATTACAATCTATTCTCATTCATTCACCCCTCACACTCACGTGCCCCTGTCCCCGCGTGTGAACACACCACTTTTTCGAACCCCGTCCCTAACCTCAAAATCCCTCTACCGATTTTGACAATTATTAACCACTCAACCGACTTTTTACAAAACCCCTTCACTCTCACTTATTCCTTTGCCCTTAAGCACTGTACTCACCACCCTATCTCCTCTCAAACTCCCTTATTCCCTTCACCAAAGCCAAAACTTTAGCGCGGCACAATAATCAACAAAATTCGCTATATGTACCGGAAACGGAAGCCCCTATTTCTTTAAATAATAATTAAGTCGGCAGAAGAAATTTAAATAATCGGGCTTGGTATTCTTCTGAAGCACTTAATGCTGAACTTAATGTGAACATCGATTGCCGCTACTAGTTTTTTGAAATAAAGAAATTTTTGGTAATTTGTTTAAATAACTTTTTATAAACAATT
>CAKNYM010050775.1:139119-154634 GCA_932195095.1 Andricus curvator | reverse complement strand
TAAAGAAATTTTTGGTAATTTGTTTAAATAACTTTTTATAAACAATTGCAAACGTCAAAAGAAAAAACAGGGGTAATTTTTTTTGCTACGCCATTGATGCAGTAGTTAGTTTGAGGCTATCTCGGCTAGATTCGGCTTGGGTTTTAATGGGTTAATTAAAAATAATCCATTTTAGAGGTTGAAACCACTGATATATATATATAATACTCTGGACACACGATTCAATGGTAAACGCGTGTGCCTACTTGAAGGCGCCGCCATTTTATATGGATGTTTTGGTTCAAGTAAGGCACCAAATTCAAATCTAGTATGTAAGAGAACTTAAACATAGTAATAAAAGTAATGTTTTAGTTTATTGTTAATGAGTGAATGAACTAAAACTGGAAACTTAATAAAATTTAATAAAAAGTAATTACATTAATAAAAATAATCGAATAGTAAAAAAAGGAAAGCCGATGGGATTTAAAATTGGTAGAATAAACATTTTTTTAACACGTGGTTTAGAATATTTATTGTTTTCTGTTGAAAGGTACCATAAAACTTTGAAGTTTTTACAAGTGAACAATATAATAATTTTAATATCCTGAAAATCTGTATACAATAGAATTGTGAAACACTTATTAGAACCTGTAAAGGCTATACGTTTGTACAAAATGATTTTTCTGCAAATAAAAAAGTGGTGTGAAATTGTAAAGATCACTAATGGATTTTATATTGGGTTGGATAGAAGGATTGTAATTTTGTAGGAAGCATTGCCAAATAAAACAATGAAAACGATAAAGACTTTCTGGCCAACCCAATAATTATAAAATGAATGTAAATTATAATGTAAAAATCATTATGAAGTTCCCACCTGAGTTTTCATACTTCATGATAATTAAAAAGAGCAAAAGGAAGAAAACTGGTTTAGCATGTACGTAAGTTAAACAATTAGTAATATTAATATTGTGTCAATAATAATGAACACAATAATAAACACCACGTCTTTACAAAATGTGTATTCCACCAATTTCAAATCCCATCGGCTTTCCTTTTTTTGTAATATTTGATTATTTTTATTAATACAATTTTTAAGTTCTCTTTCATACAGATTCAGATTTCGTCTTCCAATCTGTCGGCGTTGAATAAGGTATCTGCGACTAACATGCTTGCCGTCCCGGTTCTAGTCTACTCGTTTGGGGTTGTTCAATGGACGAAGAACGAGCTTACAGCCCTTGATATCACCACACGTAAGATCATGCATATGCATAAAAGCTTGCATATCAATTCGTCAGTTCCGCGATTATACATCTCACACGGTTAAGGCGGACGCGGACTTCTGAATCTCTAGTGTCTTCATAACCGAATTGTTCTAAGTACAGCTTACATCGTTGCAAATGGCAAAGATCCTCTCTTAAAAACGGTCAGGAACCACGAGAGGATTGGCAAAGGTGCGTTCCTTTACAAAGTGAGGAAAGTGCATTACTCCATCTAGATGCTTCACTTCTGAAAGCCGAAGTAAAGAAAGCAGAGGAAGAAAAATTTCGCCAACAGCTACTCGACAAGAAAATGCACGGAAACGTTAAGAGAAATGTAGAAAAACAGTCCTTGTCAAAGGAGTCTCTTTTCGCATGCAAGGACGGTGTCATTTCCACCTTAGTATACCGTGACCGCATTTTATGTTAAGAAGTTGCCAGCGATAGGTGCAGAGCGTGTCATGCACACGCTGAGTACCTAGAACACATACTATCTGGGTGTCCCACCCACGCGCCCTTAAGAGTGCTTTCATACCATCTTTGTCGCTCTTACGGTGTTGGCCGCGACCCTGCCCTGCCGAACGCTCCAAGGGAGGTAGAGTCAATTCTCCAAATCGAGAATTGCCAAATTTTCTGGAACTACGATTTTCGGACAGCAGTCTCCGTTGCACACTCGAGGCTTGACATCGTTCTCCAAGACTTCGAAAAACGAACTATATTCGTGATCGAATTCTCGGTTCCGTCCGAATACAACATCACTGCCAAGGAGAAGGAGAAGAAGTATCAAGACCTTACAAGGGAGCTGCAAAGACTGTACCCAACGTATTCGGTTAAAGTAATTTTCCTTGTGATCGGTGCTCTCGGAGGTGCAAAACTATCACTGGTTCGTAACCTTAAAGCCATATTCGCGTGCCAAAAATATGCCAAGGCACTTGGGAGATGGATGCAGAAAGCTGTCATCCTTGGGTCGCTTCGTGTCCTCTAGACACACGAGGGTTTCGCCGGCCTGTCGTCGTGATTTCTTCGTGCCACCCATCTCACGGTCGTGCGACGTGGCCATAAGTGTGATTTACAGCAGTTCTACTGAGAGCCGGTATCATTTTTGGATGGCGGTTGCCCTCAGTGGAACCCTGCTACGACAGCCTGCTACACCTTTTTCGAGCCACGTTGTTCGTACATCTCTTGCCACACAAGCTCAATTCTTCGAACAATCCTGTTGTTTAGGACAGTTGTAAAGAATTTATACAGTGTGTTCAAACAAGTTATTGGCCTGGTATTCTCTGGGTTGGACAAGTTTCCTTTTTTCGGTAGGAGTATAGTGCGTGCTAACACCAGTCACTGCGGAATGGGCATTTCCGAATTTAAATATGAGGTGAATATGCGTTCTTCGTGCCTCTATGTGCTTTTTTCACCTCTTCAGCAGTGATTGATGGACATTCCTCCTCATATGTTATGAGGTTGACGCAAAACTCCTTGAAGCGGATGATATTATCAGTATCTTCTATCAACTCCAGTGTTTTCGGTATCTTGTATACCTCTCTCCAAAAAGTCTCTATCTCGTTGAGCTTGGGTGTATTTTTGACAGAAACAGGGTGATGACTGAAGAGGCGCTACGGGTCAGCGAGAAACTGTTGATTCTCCCTGATCCATCTCTCCCTTTTCTGTATTCTCCTCCTTGCGTCAGGTAACACTCGCATTTTGTCAGCAATATGCTGATTGAGTGTCAGCAGCTTTGACATGTTCAGTGTGTGATTGAAGATCCTCAGTTCTTGGGCGAACTTTCGAACCCTTTCCGTGAACCGTCTACCAGATGTTATGTAGTCAATCACACACTGAATACGGGACGCATTCTGTCTTGTCCATGCAATCTTCTTTTTCAGTTGATGCAAGCGTCTTTTGGTCTTTTGATCCATCTTCGATTTTAGCGTTTGGTTTGAATCAGCCAATGCTCTCGCAGCACCATAAACTGAACTATTGATGGTCCAGAGGTCGGACTTCTCCGAGATATCCTCATGAAGGGAGGCATTCATTTCAGCCAGATCTTGGGGCTTAGAAGGAACCGGCTTGTTAATGTTCCTCCTTGTCCTGAAATCCCTATCATCTCACAGAAAGTGTCTGCTTTCTGCGTTTGGTCTTAATGTCGCTTCCTCATCTTCGCTTGCAGCTTGTTCAAGATATTTTTGGCACCACAGAGTTTGCCACTGTTTGCCGACCGATTGTCGGGTGCTCTGTGCGTTCGATCGTTTTAAACCGCATCTACAACTTTTTGGTGGTCCGGTGGTGTTATTGTTGTTCCCACGAGCAGCTGGGGAAAGGGTTCGTCCATCCTTGTAGAGCCCCGCACGCAAGGATAAGGCTGCATACTCTGAGAGGTCGCCCGGTATCCCAGACTCACCGTTCAAGATACCTCGCCCAGGTGCCATTCAGGTTTTGTCTCTGTTGTTACGCCTCCGCTTAAGGGTTATTCCTTCGGGACCATCCCTGGACAATTGTCCGCGACTGCTTATTAATTATTGTAACCATATTTAGCAGAAACTCTTGGTACAGGGACTCTCCATCCGCAACCCGAGGACGCTTTCGGTGGCTTTGTCATAGGCTCTTCGGTTTGATTTCAAAGGAATTGGAACCGAAACCGAGTATATATATATTGTTGTTCGAACCCTACTTTTTCGTAATCAGCAGAGAGTTTTACGTATTATTCAGCAAAGAAATCCTGAGAACCTAGAACGGAACATAGAAGTTCTCCTAACTCGTAGAGTATCTGAAGTTGGGACAAAAAGTCTTGACGCCTCATTTTAAAGCTTTAGTACTCGGCAAGAAAAAATCGCAGAATTTTGAGTCTACGTCAAAAACATTCTTCAACATTATAGCTGTAAAATTATTTCAATTTGATTTTGACTTTAAATACCTCGACTTTGAAGTCCTCCACAAATGAAAAAAATGGTATTAGAAATTTGAAAAAAATCATGGGTGTTCTTCAACATGTGCTTTACAAATAGCAATTTTTAAATTTCAGTTAATTTATTATTGTAATCCGTAGAGCTAACAATAAAAAAATAAAGTTACCTCAATCATCCCTTCAAAAAGAAGACTGAATCAACTTGTCAATGCACAACAGACAGATGAATCTTCAAGTCGTCATTCAATCTTAAGAGTTTAAAATGTTCAATTGAACACATTTTTTAATTCCTTTAAACTTTTTTCTTAGATAAAAAAAACAGGAAAAATTAATTAATGCCCACTATGCTGCGTATTGTCATACGTGAAAAATGTCTATTCACTTGCTATGAATGATACCTGCCATAAGTAGCGTATTTGTGCATGAATTAATAATCGCTTCTTATTTATAGAATTTTGATAATTTAATTGAGGAAGTGTATAGAATGGTCATAAATTTGTTTTCACTTAAATAATTTTTTATAAAAGTTGCATTACAAGTTTTCTTACAGTAATATAATAAAGCAACGGTGAGGTCAGTCTGTGGGCTAAGACTAATTTACTAAATTAAAAGCAATATCATTTTACAATAAAAGGGAAAGGTTTATTGCTAATACTATTCACGTTTATAGTTCGCCCGGACAAGGGTTGGAGCGAAGAAGCTAGGGCGTTTTGGCCTGGCCGAAGCCAGGGGAAATCTGCCTTGGTCTGGCGGAACGTACTTTTATGGACTTCGCTTCGGCGACGGCGCACTACTCGCTAGTCAAGCAAGTGGGAGTTCACTAGCGAGGATCGTTTCGTCAATGTCGCTGGGAAGGGGCTTGGCGCAATCGGTTCGCTCTCACGACGTAAAAGTCTACAAGCGTCGGACGAATAGCGAAACTGCGCTTGCGGTGTTAGTTTATCAAGGAGGACTTTAACTTTTTACTTAGTGTTGCGACTCAGTGTTTTCTAAGTCGGATATCATGTGAGCTTAGAATGCCTGGGTGACAGGCAAACTAAACGTCAAACTAAAACTCAACGCACGGTCAGAGGTTGTTTTAGAAATCGTGGACGATGTTCGGACATTGTATCTTCTGTGTTTTCCTTTGGGGCGGAGTGCTGGAACTGAAACGTCTTCCGCTCAACAGCGTTCGGAGGTGTATTTTTAGACCGCCTTCTAAGGTGTTCCTGTTTCCGGAGGGTCTTCCGTTTTCGGGACTGCCCTCGACGGCCTCTCTGGGCCAGAGAGTCTTGGTCGAGAGTCTCGATCAACTGATCAATGTCGGCCCTTTTTAGAGGCCAACCTCTACGGTATTCCCGGGCCGGAGGGGCTTGCAAGAACATGATTAACAAATATGTCTTGGCCACGCAACGGTTTGGAGAATCCGAGGGTCTTGGGGGCTCAACAAGGCAGTGGGTTTTAACCCGATTGTCAGGGTGACTTTCGGGGTTATCTGGGTAGCAGGGTACCGATTGGGGATCGCAAGCCGTTTGTAAGGATGACTCTTGGGACGATCTGGATACGGGGGTATCCATTGGGGATCGCGAGTCATCCTCGATGCTTGGGTTAACAAGGAGGTTGAAAGTCGACGGTGTCCGTTTTTGCTGATGGCCTGGATAACAGGGGTACCCATTGGGGGCCGTGGTGGAAGGAGACGTCTTCTTCGGCACGGTCGTGCTTCGCCAACGTTTGCTTCGGCATTGCTTTCGTCGGCCAAATAGGGATTCGACAACGATTCGTGAGAAACAAATTTTGTTTTTGTTTTCTGGATAACCGCCACAGGACCATAGAACATGAAAAAATTTTCTAGCCGGAGTTGGCATTCTCTACTACGGAATACGGGAAGTGGCCAAAGAGGAAAGAAGGACCGCTTCGAGGAGGTTCGCCTGGAGTAAGGTCAGCCATTTCTGCCAATTCGAAAGAAAGAACTTGGTCCCCATGTGTTGGTTGCAGAGGAAAATTGAGTAATTTCCGTGTGGGAACTTCGAAATTGGTTACGGGGGAGTGTTGCTAGCAGGCTTTTTTTAAGGATAGGGTGGATTTTTTATTGGAGAGTTTCCCACTGGGAGTGAATTTTTGTACAAGGGGGATGACTTGCCACAGGGGGTGGTTTCATAGGAGGGGGTGATTTGCCACTGGAAGCGGATATCATATAGAGGGTTAATTTACAATATGGGGTTTATTTTTGAAGGGGAGAGCGAAATATTTGCAAGAGGATCATTATTTTGAGCGGGTGACTTGCCTCAGGGATTGGATGTCGTACGGGGGTAGACTTACCACCAATGAGTTGATTCACCAAGGGAAGAGAGAATTATTTGCAAGAGGGTGATTATTTACATCCAGTGGGTTTCCCGCAAGGCCTCGAATCTCCATAGGGCCTTGATTTTGTCCGAGAGGTAGGTTTCCTGCAGGGTGCTAGAAATTGATGAGGGGGATATTTCCCACAGGGCCTTAATTTTGTCCAAGGGGCGGTTTGTCCACTAGGGGTAGATTTTCTACAGGAGGTTGAATATTTATGGGGGGGGGGGGGGGTATTTCCCACAGGGCCTTGGTTGTGTCCAAGGTGAGGGTTTCCTGCAGATTGCTGGATATTGATGAAGGGGTTATTCCCACAGGGCCTTGTTTTTTTTCAAAGTGGTTTATTTCACAGAGGGTGCTGAATATTGAGGAGGGGGATATTTTCCACAAGGCCTTGATTTTGTCCAAGGGGCGGGTTATCCACAAGGGGTAGGTTTCCCGCAGAGTGGCTTCACCACACGGCCCTAACGCGAGGAGAGGAGAATTTCTTGGAGAGGAGTCCGTGCTCTGACGATTATTACCAGGGTGAGGGTGCTCCTGTAAGTCGAACTGCAGGTTCGAGGACCGACGAGTCCGTGCCGGAGTTCGTTGTGTTATGGGCGCCACTTGGTGTTTATTCACTCCCAGAAGTAAGAGTAACTTTTTCGACGAGGGTAACGTGTACTCCGAGCGAAGAGGGTATTGTTTATAACGGTAGTGTTCAGAGCAGGAGTTTTGATGAAAAGTTTGTTGAATTTTCACTCAGGCCCCACTTTGGCCGCCAATTTAAAGTCAGTCTGTGTGCTTAAACTGATACAAAACTATTTAACTAAATGGGCGAAACTAATTTACAACAGGAAAACCAAATAAGATTTAAAAAGTAAAGTGGAAGGTGTTTTGTTAAGACTATTTACATTGAGAGTTTGCGTATTATTGTAGACGTGTGGGTATTGCGTACCTTGGGGTTAAGCAAACTGTAGACATCGCTACTGGGGGCAGCGAGTGATCTGGAAGGGGTGGTGGGGGTCCTTGGCTTGGGCGTTCTTCGCTCGAGCAAGGGCTGGAGCAAAGAAGCTTGGACCGAAGCCTGGTGAGATCGGGGGGGGGGGGGGTGTCCTGGGCTTTGGGTGTTCTTCGCTCGGGCAAGGATTGGAGCGAGCAAGTCAGAGAGATGTGGCTTGGACATAAGCCATGGGAGATCTGCCTTTTTGGTCTCGCGGACCGTATATTTATGGACTTCGCTTCGGCGATTGGTTTGCTCTCACCACGTAAAAGTCTACAAGCGATGGACGAACAGCAAAACCGCTCTTTCACTGTGAGTTTCAGGGGAACTTTAACTTTTCACTGAGTGGCGCGACTCAGTTTTCTCTAAGTCGAATGACAGGTGAGGTTAGAATGACCGGGCCTCGAAAGAAAGAATCTTGGGTGTTCGTCAAATATGACTCATGATTATAAATATAATTTATAGATAACCATGAATATAATAATAATTTCTAGAATTTGTGTTAAAAAAATTGTGGTTAGTAATTCGTCAGATCTTATGCATACCCACACATTCAGTGCTATCACTATCCTACCCTAATTGAATAATGATTGAACTTATGTATTACGCTCCTCCGAATTTCAGTATTTCTTCTCATCAGACTGCGCATATCTGGCGCATTTTGTCCTGAAATCTGCGGAGATTTGATTCATTACTTTTATACAAAGCTGCCTCATATCTTCTCTTCTAATTTAAAGGTCACATTTTTGCTGGGTCAGCTTTTACCAGTTTCAAGCTAAAACTTCTAGAAGTCTTCGCATTAGCCATTAAAAAAAATGTAACGACGGAATAATGTGGAAGCTTGTAACTGCAAAATGAAAATCATCTCTAAGGGTGCATTTAAAAAAAATCATATTTTTGAATATTTTCTTTAATTTGCAAATTCTGGATACTAGGCGTCTTTATTGATTAGAAATTGAATAAAAAAGTGTTATGGAAAACTTTCATGAAATTTTTCACTCAATGTTTAACGACTTATGACGTCCAGTGTCTAGAATTTGCAAATTCTAACAAAAATTCCGAAAGGATCTCTCTTTGTTTAATTATACATTTTAAACTGTAAAGAATGAATGACGGCTTGAAGATTCGTCTGTCTGTTGTGCAGCGAAAATTTGATTCAGTCTATGCCTGTGACATTCGGCAGCGATTATTCTGAAGTGTTTGATTCAGAAATGAATAATTTTATTGACCTTTCAACTTTTGAGATGAAACCGCTGAATCGAGAAGATCCGTTCAAGCGTGAAATATTATATGAAATATTTCAGCTTAGAATCTCCATCCGAAGTCGAGATAATTATTTTTTATAGTTGTAATTATTTATCAATTATTATTATTCTGCGATTTTTTCTTCTTGAGTAATAAAGCTTCAAAGTGAGGGGTCAGGACTTTTTGTCCCCAGTTTACTGCATAGCCGCATCTAGCCGAGAATTTTCTTTCCTTTGGATTTCAATTCAATGCTATGCTATGTGAACACGAAGCGCGCTCCGTCACATTTACGATGCAAAATAAAAAAAAAACATAAATGACTTTTTGTATCTTTTTCTCTTATATTCTGACAACTTAGCAAATGCTTTTTACTTTAACAGTTAATCATTTTCACTAACGCAGTTAGATGGAGCTTTCTCTCATGAACCTGTTAATACCAAAAACTCATTTTTCATGACAATGTTACTTCTGTATCTTTTTAGTTTGCATGGCAGTATATACATGAAGATGTATGCGTATCAATTTTGAATGAATCTATATGTATTTTGATTTTGATGATATGATTCAAGTTTCTAAGTTCTCCGTAATTTCAGCTGTAAAATGTACGTAATGGAAGGCGAGACTTCTGAAAGAAGGTTTGAAATTGAATGTAAATTAGAAGCAGAAAATACTGGTTTAGAAGCTTTGAAAGATGCACAAAACCGAAGTCAGCGACTGACAAGTAGTATGGTGGCTATTATTTCTTCTCTAGAAGAACGATTGGCTACGCTTCGCCGGACAATTCTTCCTGTATACAATGAGACTGGGAATCTTCAGTCCCAACAACATAGTAAGTGGTGTGCACTAGATTGCAGCAGATTCCAAGATTGCAAAAGTTTACATGGGATTACAACTGATTGCATGGATTTGCATGAGATTGCATGAGATTAAATGAGATTGCAAGATATTGATGAATTTCCTGGGATTATCTTTGCCAATTTACGTATAATATTATTTAAAGTTTAGGTACTAACTGTTTAAGCAAAATTTGAACAATACAGACAATTTTTAACCTCATCTTAACCTCTTTCATTAGCGACATTCATTGAAATTTTTTGTTTTTCATGATATTTAAATCCGTTTTTGATAAGAAGATAGCAGTTTATGATTAAGCTTGTATTTTTGTTTACTGAAGGGTTTTCTGATTAAATCTTTTTTTTAATTTGATAAAATTATTGACCTTTCACGTGGTTCAACTTATTTTCAGTTTTTAGTTTAGATTTACGCAGGTTTATTAGATATTATTATTATGCTTATTATTGCAGAATTCGATAGAGGACAACTAATAGACCCTTTTCGCGTATTTAGTTTCATTTTGAGGAAAACACTACTTAGGCTCCTTTTTGACGAATGGCAAAATGTAAGGCTTGGTATTCACTTTAAAATTATATTGTACAATGTTGAATGCTTGACATTTTTAAATTCAAATCTTATATTATTCAATAAAAAAAATCAAATTAAAATTATTTAATCAAGGTCCTATATTAAAATCTAAATTACTTTACAGCATGTCTACTAATCAACAGTAGAAGTAAGAAAACTAAACAGAGAATAATATACAGAGAATACTTCTTTAAGTGTTACGGAAAAACGATGGGATCGTGTTGTGGCAACACGATCATCGTTTTGAGACGTTGCGTTGAATGCAAAGAAAACGCAAACATGACAGCCGCTGCGTTCTCTGAAGTGGCGAGGCATACCCCCATGTTGTTCTCCTCTGTCTCGGAAAGTGCAAGTCACTCGAATTTGCACCTTTTTCTATCTGCCCTCTTTTTTTACTAAAAGAGGACGACGGGAGTATTCGGTACTTCATATACCTTGCTCTGATGAGAAAAGTCAGATAGACTTATTTTTACAGCAGCTGTGTACGTGCCTTCTGCAGCATATAATTTATTCATTCATTCAAATATATTAAAAATTAATCTGCCCCATATTTTTTTACTATTAATTCATCTTCAAACAAGGTGGTCGCAAAAATTCATTTTCAAAAATCCCTGACTTTACCGTGAACATTTTTTTATTTTTCCTGACCATTAATATTCGAAGACCAACATTTCAATAACATTTTTAACATACACGGAGAAAAAAATATGCCTATAATAGTAAGAGGACTAGTCATGCTTTTGTCGTAGGTTTCATTCTTGCTATCTTGGTACAAAATTCATTCATTTTAAGCAGGAATCCCTTTATCCTAAAAAAGTACAAAGCTTCATGCTTTTAAAGCCGTTATCCCTTGCGAAAATAGCTCGAACTTCGCCTTGCTACGGTTGTAAGAAAACTCATCCTATTAGAGTATGAGTACTCTTACAAACGAGATATTAGGTCACGCGCAAGCGCCGGTAGGCGTGGCCTAATATCTCTTTTGTAAGAGTACTCATACCCTAATAGGATGAGTTTTCTTACAACCGTAGCAAGGTGAAGTTCGAGCTATTTTCTCAAGGCACAACTGCTCTAAGGGCATGTGACTCCAGCAATAACGGCATGCGCTTGATTCTTTTATGGTATAGGACATTTAATGCTAAAAATGTCTAACCTGATGCCAATATTGGTAGAAATTCATACCAATTTCGCACATGAAGTTCCATGCTGTAATATTAAGAGCTCAGCCTACTATAACAGTGTGGTTTTTTTCTCCGTGTAGAGACTTTTATAAACAAAATAAAACAGATACATTTTTTAAATAGCTGAATTTTCAACCAAAAAATTCAAAAAGAAAAAAAAAAGTTCAACAAAATAGTTGAACTTTTAACCAAATAGTTTAACTTTCAACCTACAAAGATGAATTCTCAAAGAAAAATGGAATAATTAATATGTCAACATTTTTAGATTTAACAATTCCATTTCTGGGAAAAACGATGAATTTTCAATCAAAAAGATTAATTTTCTACAAAAAAATGGAAAAATTACATTTTTAATTAAAAAAATTAATCTCAAACAAAAAAAGGTATTTTCAACAAAATCGTGAAACTTTCAATCGAAGATGAAAAAAATGATGAATTTTCCAAACAAGAAGACAAATTTCTAACTGAAATAGATCAATTTTAACAAAAAATGGAACAGTTACATTTTCAGTTTAAAAAAAAAATTAGTTTAAACAAAAACAAATTTTGAACACAGTACACTAAAGTCCCGCTATAGTCGTTCCCGAGATACAGTACAAGGTGGTCCAAGGGGGCGAGAGAGAGGCGCTTGCAAGGTCAGCGGAGGTGCGATGTTTACGGTTCGGCGCTATCAGAAGCCACAAGAAAGAAAGAGAAGAATAACGGTTTGGAAAGTCCCGAGAGAGTGTGAAGCGATTAAGGGTACCCCCGAAACGGCTACTATAGCGGGACTCTAGTGTAGTTCAACTTCTTTCCAAGTAGTTGAATTTTGATTTAAAAAAGTTAAATTTTCAACAAAAAATGGAAAAGTCAAGTTTTCAGTAAAAAAGTTGAATTTCAACAACAAAAAAAAACGAATTTTTAACAAAAGAGTCAATTTTTCAACCAAAGGGATGACTTTTCAATAAAATATTCAAACTTTCAACAAAGCCACGAGCCTTTAAGAAAAAAAAATTATAAGAACAAAAAGGACGAATTTTCAACAAATAAAGATTTCTCAGTCAAAAAACTTAATTTTCAATCAAACAATTGCATTTTTAACCAAAAAAGGAAAATTTTCAAACAAAGAACAATTATTTTCTCCGAAAATAGACAAATTTTCAACTGAAAAAAAAATAATTTTAAACCAAAAATGGAAAAGTTACATTTTCATTAAAAAAATTATTAATAAAGGAAAAAGACGAAGTTTCAGCAAAATCTTCCAATTTTCAAACAAAGTGTTGAATTTTCAACTAAAGTGATGAATTTTTCAACCAAAAAGATGAATTTTTAACTAAAATTGATCCATTTTCAACTAAAAGTGGAAAAGTTACATTTTCAGTTTAAAAAATTACTTTAAACCAAAAAAGACGAATTTTTAACAATATAGTTAAATTTTCAATCAAAGCTAAGAGCTTTCAAGGACAAAAATAAATTTTGAAGACAGTAGTTCAACTTCAGTTGAATTTTGAATTAAAAAATGTCTACATTTAACCAAAAATCGAAAAGTTATATTTTTGGTAAAAAATGTAAATTTCAACAACAAAAAAAGAAATTTCAACATAACAGTTGAATTTTGCAACCAATGAGATGAATTTTCAACTAAGATGATGAATTTTCTAACCAAAAAGACGAATTTCTGACTAAAAATGATCAATTTCCATAAAAAAATGAATTTTCAACGAAATAATTGAATTTCCAACCAAAGAGATGAACTGTCAAACAGAAAAACAAATTTTTACCAAAAGTTCATCTTCTACCTAAGTAGTTGAATCTTTAATTAAAAAAGAACAATTTTCCATGAAATAGTAAAACTTTCAACTACAGACCTAACTGGATTAGTGAAATTTTCAGTTGAAAATATTAATTTTCAATTTTTAAAAACGAATTTTTAAGCAAGTAGTTCAATTTTCATTTGAAATAATGAATTTTCAAGGAATAATGTAAAAGTAGATATTTCAACCAAAAAATATTTTTATTTGAAATAAAAAACAGTTAAATTCAACAACAAAAAAACGAATTAAACTTACAAAAAATATTTCATTTAATAATGTTTTTCGCAAATAAGTTTTTTCTGACGGTCGCTTCTTTCCAATTTTTTAAAAATTGTTGAATTTTAATAAGTGATGGTTTATTTTTGCGGAAAAAACATTCTCTATAACTCTACTTTTCCAATTTTAAAAGTAAATTTTTTTTGCTGAAATCATTTAAGCAATATTGAAAACAAAATGTTCAATCGTTTTTTAAAAATTGGTAAGAAGCAACAGTAAGGAAAAATTCAGTTGCAAAAACTATTGTTAAAATAATTATTCTTCATAATTTCTTTTTGGAATTTGCAAAACATTTTAGAAAAAAAATCTTCATTTTAAGAATTTCAAGTTCTAGTCTAGTTTTTCTTTTTCTTTCTTATAAAAATAGAAATTTTCTAAATAGCTGTGAAATCTTTTAAGCTTTCTACAATCTTTTAAATTTTATATGAAAATTTATTTGTATAGCTTCAATGATAATTTATTAGTAAAAAGTAAAAACGATTTATTCCAGTGGACCAACAAATCTTTTCTTATAAATTAATATTTCAAAATACTACAATTGTAATGAGCGGAATAAATATATTAAAAAGCAAATCATAAATTTAATAATTCAAGGTTTTAATATAGTTTTTTAAATAAAAATAGAAATATTCTAAATAACTATAGAATATTTAAAATATCTTGAAATCCCTTGAAATTTTTTGTAATTCTCAAATCTGGTGACCACTCAAAAGTGGAGTCCATAAAATATCAATGTCAGTTGTCGGAGAGAGTGGGGCTAAGTCGACCCTTCTTTTAAAGTCGTTTTTTAATTAAATAAAAATTTTGTTTCACAACGTATTAGGTATGATTAGATCGAGAATTCAGTCGACTACAAAATGTTACTGATGGTTTTGAACTACGAAGCTTTGTTTATCCATTATTAGAAAAAAAAGTGAAGTGATGGAATATCTGTCGAGTGAAAAATCGTGGGGCTAAGTCGACATCCTGGGGCTAAGTCGACACTTGATTATAATGTTTGAAAAAAGAAAAGGACACGTTTTGAAATTTTTATTATTGTAGCCAACTAAATTCTCGATCCAACAATACCTAGTACGTTGTCAAACAATTTTTTGGTACATTCTCATCCTATAATGAAAAGGTATTAGTATAGTGGACGAATTGACGATTTGACTTTGGTCCCTGGATTTTTCTTCTAATATAACTATTTAATTAAATTTTTAAGATATTCGCTGATTCGTTGAAAATTCAACTATGTCTGGAAAATTTCTGTATTTTGTTAAAACTTTGTCTGTTGTGGTAGAAAATTAATCTTTTTGGTTTCTAATTCACATATTTGGTTGAAAACTCATGTATTTGGTTAAAAATTAATCTTTTGTAGAAAATTATTCTTTTTGGTTCAAAATTCATGTCTTTGGTTTGAAAATGACTTTTTTTATTATTAAAAATTAATTTGTTTAACTGAAAATAGAAATATTCCATCTTTCATTGAATATCAATATTCTTCAGTTGAAAATTGAACCAATTCTTGACAATTTTTCTATTTCGTTGAAACTTTGTCTTTTGTGGTAAAATATTAATCTTCTCAGTCACTAATTCACCTTTTAAGTTGAAAAATCAACTATTAGGTTGAAAATTCCATTAAAACTTTAAATATTTGGTCGAAAATCCATATACTTTCTTAAAAAATATTATTTTTTGGTTGAAAAATCGTTTCTTGAATTGAAAATTAGTTTGTTTATGAAAAATTAATTTTTGGAAATAAAAATTTGAATACATTTTTTGTCAACTTTTTACAGAAATTCAATCTTTTTGGTAGAAAAATCTTCTTTTTTTTAATGAAAATATACCTATTTCGTTAAAAACTTATTTTATTTTAATAAAAACTCATTTCTCTGACTGAAAATTAATCTATTCTATTTTTTGTAGAAAATTCATCTTTTACTCGTTAAAAATTCATCTATTTTGTTGAAAATTGATCGTTTTTTGGTAGTAAATTAACCTTTTTGGTTGAAAATACATGTATCTTGTTAAAAATTATTCCTCTTTGGTAGAAAATCAATAATTTTGTTTGAAATTTCATTTGTTTGGTTGGAAATCAGTTTTTTTATTGAAAATAATTTTGTTTAAATAAAAATTTAACTGTTCCACTTTTCGTTGAAATTTTTTTTCTGATAGAAAATTAAT
>CAKNYM010050775.1:98324-139109 GCA_932195095.1 Andricus curvator | reverse complement strand
TATTTTATTGAAAAATAAAATATCTGTTTGTGAAAATATCAACTGTTACACTTTTTGTTGAGAATTAATTTTCTTATCAATGATTCATCAGTTTGGTTGAAAATTGAACTATTTTGTTGAAAATTCCCTTTTTCTTGTTTGAAAATTGATTATTTTAACTGAAAATGTAATAATAAAATTATGATTATCCAATATAGGCTTATTGTATACTGTACCTTCACAAATAAATTTAGCGTACGAAAATATTTGATTTATTCATCTATATTCTTTATGACAAGTGCAACTTCAGAATTATATGAATAGTGCAGTGGAAAATTAACTTATTTTCTAAACAAAATGTCTAGTTTTTTAACCTAATATTTTAATAGTCTTAAAACAATTTTTTTTTAGTTTATATATAAATTGTCAAAACTTCTATTTATTAATCGCAGGCTTTATATTTCCCTTTTCCATGTTTTTCATTTTCAATGCGAAGTGTAAAGAAGAATAGAAGCTAATAAGAAAATCCAACTAATTTTGGATTAAAATTAATTATTTTGGATTGAAAAGTTTACTGCTATATTTTCGGTTAAAAATACATCATTTTGGTGCAAATTTTCTTTATTTTGCGGTAAATTTAATTATTTTGTAAAAAATTAAACAATTTTGTTATAAATCTATCCTTTTTGGTGGAAAATTCGTCTTTTTGGGTTCAAAATTCAATTATTATGGTAAAACATTTAACTATTTGATTGAAAATGAAATTTTTTTGTAAAAAATTCATATTTTCAGGTTGAAAATTCGTCTTTTCGACGAATTGGCTGAAAAATCTTTTTTGTTTGAAAATTCTTAATTTCGCTTTGAAAATTCAGCTCTTAATTTTGATAAAAAAATACAACTATTTTGTTGAAAATGAGTTTTGTTGTTGTTGAGAATCAACTTTTTCAACTGAACATTTCACTATTCTTTTTTTTCTGGGTGATTCAATCCAATTCATTTAGATTATTACAATTTCACAAATAGGAAAAAGAAATAATCCAAAAATATTTCCTATATATTTCTAAAATTGCTATATTTAGTGCAAACTTATTACAAACAAATTTTTTAATAAAAAGATTTCTTTCAAGAAATTGAGTTAAAATTATTCAGACTCAATTAAAAGAAATCAGAAAATATTCATGAAAAAAACCCTACAAATTGGAACGAATCTTTTGTTTAGTGTCTCTATTTAATAATTTTAAAATTAAGATAGAACAGAAATCCATTTTATCATGAATAATTTTATGCAAAATGAGCATTGTCATACCTTGTAGTTTCCTATAAATAATCCCTGATGAGGGAGTTTAAATTGACTCCGAAACATGTTGGTTCCTTGGTAGTATAAAAAAGACGGATAAAAGAAAAAGTGAGAGGTTGCTTTTTTTGTGTTGACTTTTTCTCCTTTTCTCCCTCTTTTTTCAATTGGTTATTTTTGTCTCTAATGAGCCGAAAAGTGAGGTGGTCTAGAAATTTATTTTTTAATTTTGAATCTTTTTCATGCTCATTTTGCATAAAATTATTCATGATAAAATGGATTTCTGTTCTATCTTAATTTAAAAATTTCACTATTCCATTTTTGGTTGAAAATCTTTCTCTTTTCGTTAAAAAATCCACTATTTGTTTATTTTTTCGGCAATAAAATAAAAAATTAAAAAAGAAATTTTTTGGACAAAAAAGTTGAATTTACATCACAAAAAGATGCATTTTGTAACAAAATAATCGAATTTTCGACTAAAAAATACGAGTTTTTAATAAAATAAGTGAATTTTCAACTGGAAAGGTAAATTTTCTAGGCAAAGGTAGGATAGCTCCATTATTAGTAAAAAAAAAATATATTTTTAACAAAACAAAAAAACGAATTTTCAACAAAATATGTTAAATTTTTAACCAAAGAAATCAACTTTGAGGTAAACTCATGCATCTTCAATAAAAAAAGAAATGTTCAACTAAATAGTTGCATTTTCAACTCAGAAGATGAATTTTCAACTAAAAAATATACAGCAAAAAATAGAATAATTTTATTTTAAGTTAGAGAACTATGTTTTTACCCCAATAAATGTTCAATGAAATAGTTATATTTTTAACCAAACAGATGAATTTTCAACCAAAAAGATTGATTATCTATATGAAACACCGAATACTCCCGTCGTCCTCTTTTAGTAAAAAAAGAGGGCAGATAGAAAAAGGTGCAAATTCGAGTGACTTGCAATTTCCGAGACAGAGGAGAACAACATGGGGGTATGCCTCGCCACTTCAGAGAACGCAGCCGTTCTCATGTTAGCGTTTTCTTTGCATTCAACGCAACGTCTCAAAACGATGATCTTGTTGCCACAACACGATCCCATCGTTTTTCCGTAACACTTAAAGAAGTATTCTCCCAAAACTTGCATCGTGTTGTGCCAACACGATCGACGTGTTACGACGAAACGACAACTCTCAACACGACGCATCGTGTTGGGAGAAGCGGATTTTTTTCTCAGTGTACACAAACTCTTTCACCTCCTGCACCGCCTTTCTCTTCCACTTCCACTCCCCTCCCTTATCCCTTCCCCCTCATTTTATGAACACCATAACCTTGCACTGTAAAAAAAGCTTTGGTGATATTTACAATCAGCTAGCAATTATAAGTGCAATGTATTTTTAAATTACAGTGTATATCCTGAATAATTTACGATACTACAGTACTTATTTGCAATCTAGTGTGATTTTACTTCAGGTAACAATGTGAAAATAGAAGAAAGGTTCTATTTGCAGTCGACTGTAAAATTACTACGTGCGATGATGGAAATTATTTTATCGGCGTGAGACATAGTAAGTTTACGTAAGGTGATAAATTTACTTGGGACTTCAAGTCTACGAAAGTATATGTAAATTTTGACGATGTGTGCTTTTGTATGGAGAGGGAGTAAGTCCGCACGGACGAAAGCCGCAGAATTATGTGCAGGACGTAAATTTGGACCATTCGGGACTAGCGAGTGTAATTCGTGCCAAACGATGAGTTCCGGAGATGCCCGAACGGCCTCTTACCAATGGGTGCGCATTTCCTTCGTTTGCATTCTTGTTTACATTGTTTTGCACGTTATGTTGCTTTGATTTATAAATTTTGAGACTGTCAAGTGGTTACATTCCGTTTTCTCCCTTAAATACAGAAAATAGCTCAAAAATATTTTCACCTCTGTGAACAGTTGAGAATAGTAGCAAGCTGACCACATGTTAGAGAAAACCTGCAAATCAGAGTAAAGTCAGGCAAATTTGTCAATCAGGAATCATTATGAATAAGTCAAAGATAAAAAAAATATTGAAATTTGAATAACCGAAAAGTTTTTGGCGAACTAAACCTCGAAATATCTTTTCGATTATAAAAACTGAACACAAAATTCAACGAGATTTCGGACAGAGGCTCATCTGATAATTTTTGTGATGATTTACGACCCGTACGTAATTTCACGGTCGACGACGGAAAGTTTACGTCCTGCATGTATTTCTTTACGGCGGACGCCGGTTGAGAAGAAAAATATGTATTTTTACAGAATTCTGCTTATTTACTATGTGCCACACCGATCGAATTATTTCCATCGTCGCAGGATGTAAATTCACACCAACTTTTTTTTCAGTGTGGACTTTTCCGCATTCAGCTCTAACGTGTTCTTATCCAGGTATCTTCTCAACCTCTTCATCATCTTCTTTAAGGCCTCCTCGCTTCTTGCCAGCAACACTCTGTGTTATCTGCATTCGCTAGTGACCAAATTCTAATCCCTCCTATCCTGACTTCTCCTACCACCCCGGCCTCCAGCTGACTTTCCATATCCGCAATTAAAATCGCAAAAAGCGTTGGGCTAAGCGGACACCCTTGCCTTAACCCCCTATCCATCCAGAATCCCTCCGAAATCCCCTCCCCTCCCCTCCTCTCACCTTATCTTTGGTCTCTTCATATATCTCCCTTAACCTTTCGATCAGGCATCTCTCCACTCCCCTATCCTCCATCGCCTCCCACAACCTCCCCCTATCCACCGAAGGAAACGCGCCTTTTAGATCCACAAAAAACGCGTACACTCTCGACCCCTTCTTCACTAATTCTCTATCCACCACGTGCTGCAGAACGTAGATATTGTCGATAGTACTCCTACCAGCCCTAAAGCCCGCTTGCGTCTCCGGCAATATTCCTTTCCCCTCGACATCCTTCCACAGCCTCTCCGCCACCACCATCGCGTATACTTTGTACGCCGTATTCATTAGCGTAATCCCTCTATAGTTTTCCTGTCTATCCTTATCTCCCTTTTTGTACAGAGGCACTATTAACCCTTATCTCCACCCTCATGGGAATCCTTCCCCCTCCATACTTTCTTCACTACCTCCTTCAGCCTCTCCCTAACCTCTTGTGTACTAAATAGCCATGCTTCGTTCTCTACCCCATCCAGCCCTGCTGATTTTGACCTTCTGAACTTCCTTATTTGCTTCTCTATCTCATCGTCATTCAACTCCTCCATCTTGGCCTCCCCCGTTCTTCTACTCCCACCATCCCTCTTCCTTGCATGTGAGCCCTGAAATGATTCTTTAAAAAACTCCCTCCACTCCTCACTCCCTATCTTCTCGCTTATCCCCACTCTGCGCTTCCTAAACCTATTTATTATCTTCCAGACGTCCCCCTCTGTCTTAACATTTCCTAACTCCTCTCCCAGATCTTTCTCCTCTTCCTGTTCTTTCTTCTTACACATCAATCAAAACCCCTTCCTCATTTCTACGTACTCCTCACTTTTCGCATTACCCTCTTCCCACTTCTTGTACTTCCTCTTCAACCTTCCTTTTCATTTTTTTACATTCCCTATCCCACCACGGCTTCACCCTTCCTTTCTTCTTCTTTCTAAATACCTTCTTTTGCACACATTCTTTCACCTTCTCTTTCAGATCCTCCCATATCTCTTCAACCGACTCCCCTTCAAAGCGTACCTTTCCTAACTGCTCCTGATACTTCTCGATCGCCTCCCTCGTCCAGGTCACCCTCTCCCCTATCGAGACTTCTTCCCCACCTTGCCTTCCGCCACCCTCCCCTCTTATCCACAGTCTTAATGGCTGATGGTCTGATTCCACCCTCCCCTCTACTGCGAATTTGTCCGTCTGCTCCCATCCTTGCATATTCATGACCACATAGTCTATCACCGATACCCCCACCTTACTTACATATGTGTATTCTCTCTTTTCGTCCCCAGTTGCCATACCATTCGCCACCGCCTAGCCTCTATCCTCCATACAGTCCCTTAGAATCTCCCCCTCCTTATTTATTATCTTATCCTTCGATTTCCTTTCGAAGCTCTCCCCTTCCCTGAAAAGTCTCCCTTCCCTCCCCATCCTCGCATTAAAGTCCTCACCAAGTACCACCATACACTCCTCTCTTCCGCCTAGCAAGTCTTCTACCCTTTCTTTAATTCTTTCCGTCCCATCCTTATTGTCCACTGTCACAAACTTACACGTTACCCCTCCTATCTTTACTTCCCTCATTTGCACTCCCTCCCCCTCTTCCTCTCCATGAACTTTTTCCTCTAATGCATCTCTAACCCCCGCTATAATTCCCCCACTGGCCCTTCCTTTCTTCTTCACTCTAACCGCCCCCTGGAGTCTCCACCTGAACCCCCTTGGCAGCTTTGGTTCTATTCTATCCCATTCCTTTCTTTCTACCCACGTCTCTACCAGTCGCACAACATCAAATTCCTGGATATACCTCCAGAACTCCTCATCCTTCTTCTTTACCCCTGCTACGTTCCAGTACAGCACCTTCACTACTCCTCTACCCTGCATTACCCCCACCCCCTACTTCCTACGAAACAAATCCCCCTGCACTTCCTTGAACACCTCTTTCTCCTCGTCCCACACCCTCATTTTCTCGTCTACTCTTATTTTCCGATATCCTACATTCGCCGATCTCCCTTCTCTCCTGTCCCTCCTAGCCCTGTCGTACAGCATTCTCTGCAGAACCCCTTCCTTTCTCGTCAAATCGTGATCGATGAAAACTCTCTAATCCCTTATCCTATTCTTATTTCGCCACTATTTAATTAGTAACTTCTTAATATATTAGATTTACAGTGAATATTTTATTTTAAAATTATATTGTTTAATTTTGAAAGCCTTGAAATTAAAATTATTTGACTTAGTCAATTAGATAATTTCAAGTTGGTTGTGTTTAAATTGTTTAGTTTTACATTTTTTAATTATAAGCGTCTTCAAGTTTAAAAATATTAGAAATAATTATTAAATATATAGTGTGAGAATATTTTATGAAGCATACCCAATTATCTCTCTAAATCACTCATTCATGAGTTTAAGAGATAACTTTCTTGATGCGGTAAGCCTGTGTGTTGAGACGGACTCAAAGATTAAAAGAAGTCGAGATTACTTTATTTAATTGGGAGGAAATATTTTGTTTGACAACAGAGGGTAGTCTTTCAGAGGGTGGAGTTTCTCCCGCCGATAGGAGAGTAATCCTTTCAATAACGCAGATCGGCTCCGAGGCTGCTGGAAATTTGGTTTCTTTTTGCGTTTAAAAAATATATCCAGCTACAAAAAGCGAAAAGCAGAGGGATGATTTCAGAGTTAAACACACCGTCCCCTCCACCCACGAAACTGTTATGTAATTGTTTTCTCACAAGCCTTCTTTATTAAATAAATTAAGAGCTAGGCTTATTGTTGAGGCTCACATAATAAAAATTAATAAGGCATCTTATGGGCACGGCGACTGACACTTGCGGCCGCTAGGGGCGCTAGTTAGCATGGAGACACACCATACGGCGGCTCCAACGACGACGACATCTGCTATTCACAGTATATCAGTCCTCGATGAAGCAGTGTTGTTAGTTTAAAGCACTATTTTCGAAATGCTAGGTAATTATGTGGCATTTGGGTGTAAAAATAAAGGAGCACATTGCTTTCCAAATGATAAAAGACAGGAAACTGTAGATAATGCCTTGTGCCTGCGCTTAAGGAATGTCTACTCTCGGGGCTGCTCTCTGCGCAGAGCTTGACAAATCGCCGTCCCCATATTTTGGCCTGAATGGCATTTCAGTCTAAATTTTATAATCAATAAATCATCCTGGAGATCGTCGAATTTTACAACTTGTTTTGCATAGTATTCCCTGGTCATATCATAAATATGATTTCTAATGTCTTCTAAATTATATTTCGAATGTAGATCTTAATTTTTGTTTTTAGGTTTAGCTTGGACGATCATGTGCAGACATTTATTTATAATTCCTTGAAATTTATTTATATTATTCGTACTGTAGGTTCCTGACGATATCGGAACTACATACGTTATTAGAGGTTGAACGATCGCTTTGTAAATTATCAATTCATTTTTAACACCTAATTTACTTCGTCTGCCAATCAGACAATTCAGGAGTCCTATTATCCACGTAATCTTCTTTTTAATTTTCTCTACTTGTTTATTATATTTCAATTTTGAACGCAGTGTATTTCCTAAATAAATACTAGTAGAATCTGGTATAATTTTAATATTCTTCATAAACAAATCTGGTAGCAATTATTTCCTGTTTTTATTTTTAAAAGCAATAAAATTATAATGCTATATAAGAATCTCTGAACGAGAAGGTTATATGGCACGACTGCATGCTCTGTGGTGCGAGAAACACCCAGAGCTATCGCACTTTTCGCGTCAATGTCTGCGAAACCATTTCGACCAACTCCGAAAAAGGGGCTATGTAAGCGGAGCGCCTACTCTACCGCAGCCAGAACAAGTCGGCAACAGAGAAAGAGAGGCGACACAGACCAACCGCAGGCAGGCATCTAATAAAGGAAGAGCGATGCTTCAGGACCCGAAGAAAAATCAACATCCATGTTTCTTTAAAGCCCAAAGATCTGGCTGAACTGGATGACGAGCTTCGTAGAGATTTTTCCGAAGAATCCGACCTCTGGACCATCAATTGTAGCGTGTACAATGCAGCGAGAGCTTTGGCGGATGCAAACCGTAAAACAAAACCAACGACTGGTCATAAGACCCAAAAAACGAATGCATCAAATCACCACAAAGATAGGCTGGGCAAGACAGTACGCGCCCCGCATTCAGTGTGTGATTGAATACATAACATCCGGCAGGAATTTCACCGCCAAAGTTCGATAGTTCGCGCGCAAACTGCGGATCCGTTATCACACACTTAACAAGTCAAAGCAGCTAACCATCAGGCAGCATATTGTTGACAGAATACGGGTACTATCTGACGCTAGAAGTCTAGAGCGGAGGGAGAGGTGGGTCAGAGAAAACCAACAGTTGTTCTCTGACCCATCTCGACTCTTCTAAAATTTTCCAGATACTGACGACCATCCGTCTAAACAAGAGGAGGTCCAAGCATTCTGGAGAGAAGTCTACGAAGTCCAGCATCCACTTAAAGAAGGCTCAAAGAACGTAAATAGTTTCAAGGAGCTGTGCCATGCCCTCATAACACCTGAAGAAGAATGCCCACCTATCACTACCGAGGAGGTGAAAAAAGTATTAAGAGTCATGAAGAACTATTCCGCTTCGAGACAGATGGCATTAAGACCTTCTGGTGGTAGAAGTTTCCTTCAACTCACCAGCACCTGGCCCGCATTTTCATCTCATATAAAAAGTCGGAAAAGCCTATTCGGGAGTGGTTGGTGGAAGGGCGCACAGTACTCCTTCCAAAGATGGGCAACTTAGCTGACCCGAAGAATTACAGGCCAATGAATTACAGGAAATGTACGAACAAAGCGGCTCAAAGAAGGGCGTTGCAGGATGTCGAGAGAGCCTGCTTATCAACAGATGTGTCTGCAAAGACGCAGTATCCTACCAGCGCTTCCTATCGATGGCCAGGATTGATTACCGAAAGCTTAAATGTTCATCCACACATCGTGAGGTGTCTTTCAGGGCGACACCATGAGCCCACTCTTTTGCCTCACATTATTGCGACTATCTCTCGCACTTCGCCATGCCGAAGGGCACTTCTGCGCCAAACATGGAAATCGAAAGCATAAGGTCACTCATGTATTTTACATGGATGATCTTAAGATCTATGCTAAAAATAAAGAGCAACTACACCTAGCTATAGGGATTGTCCAAAAATACACTCAGGTGATTGGAATGGAATTTGGGTTAGAAAAATGCGCCAATGTTTATTTGAAGCGAGGAAAACTTACTGGTATCCCTGAAGACCCTGAGCTCGTTGACGGAAGCGCTATACGACACCTTAGCGCTGAAGAGACCTATACATACCTGGGCGTGCTACAGAGCCGTATTCAGGACGTGGCATCTATAAAGGATACTCTGCGAAGCAGATACAAACGTCTCATCCGGCAGATTTCGTCTTCCGACCTGTCGGCGAGGATAAAAATGTATCTGTAACGAAAATGCTTGCCGTCCTAGTAGCAGTCTATTCATTTGGAGTGATTCCATGGACGAAGGACGTGCTCAGATTCCTTGATATAGGGTCACGCCGTTAAGGTGGTTGCGGAATACTAAATCTTGAATGTCTTAACAACAGGATTATTCTAGGTACAGCACATATATTCGCAAATGGACGAGACCCTCTTCTTAAAATGGGTGAGCAAAATGCATCTAATCTTATCCATCGCGAGTTCTCACTCCTGAAGTCCCGGATGAAGAGAGCACAGGAGAAAAACTTCCGCGAACAGCTTCTCGACAAGAGGATGCACGCGATCTTCCGCAGAAATGTGGAGGATCAGTCGATGTCGTATTAGCTAACGCTTGTTTTCCTTAAATCGCCCGGATTGAAGTCGCGCACGGTGGGTTTCATTTTGGCATCTCTGAACGGTGTCATTTCCACTCTAGCGTACCGTCGCCAAATTTGACGCCAAGGCATTCCCGATGATAGCTGCAGAGCGTGTCATGCACAGCCCGAGCATCTAGGACACATACTATCTAGTTGTCCAACTCCTGCGGGAACGACCTACATCCAAATGCACAATGCGGCACTAAGAGTGCTTTATTATAATCTCTGTCACTCTTACGGCATTAGCCCTAATACCACTCCGCTAAACGCTTCTAGGGAAATAGAGTCAATTGTCGACAATGAGAAGTGCCTCATATACTTGAACTTCATATTCTCGACAATTGTTGCTGTTGCGCACTCAAGGCCTGACATAGTTCTCCTTGACTTCGAGAAGCGAACCATGTTCATTATCTAATATTCGGCACCTATTGACAAGACATCATAGCCAAGAAAAATGAAAAGAAAGAAAGGTATAAGGACATTGTAAGGGAGTTGCGACGGTTATACCTGTAATATTCTGATAAGCTCATCGTCCTGATCATGGCGCTCTTGGAGGTGCCAAGCTTTCACTGCTAAATAGCCTGAAAAGCATCCCTGCGTGTCAACAAAATGCTAAGACGCTTGCTCGAAAATTCAGAAGGCGGTCTTCCTTGGGTCGGTCCGTGTCCTCAGGATACACGAGACTTTTGCTGGATAATCGTATTGAATCTGACGCAGACCTCGTGTGTCTGGAGGACACGAAGCGACCCAAGCATGACAGCTTTCTGCATTCATCTCATTAGTTCCTTGGCATATTTTTGGCACGCGGAAAATGGCTTCAAGGTTAAGAATCAGTGATAGCGTCGCACCGCCGAGAGCACCTATCACAAGGACAATTACTTGTACCGATCATTTTGGGTACTGTCGTTGCAGCTCCCTTTTAAGGTGTTGATACCTCTCCTCCTTATCTTTCTCCTTGGCAGTGAGGTTTTGCATTTGGACGGAGCCGAGAATTCGATCACGAATATAGTTCGTTTCTCGAAGTCTTGGTGAAATATGTCAGGCCTCGAGTGTGCAACGGAGACTGCTGTCCGAAAATCGTAGTTCCTTAAAATTTGGCACTTCTCGTTTTGGACAATTGACTCTATCTCCCTTGGAGCTTTCGGCAGGGCAGGCTCGTGGCCGACACCGTAAGAGCGACAAAGATAGTAATAAAGCACTCTTAGGGCCGCATTATGTCCTGGCATGCGAAAATAAAACCCTCTGTACCTGAATTAAGCCCTGATGATCTGACATATATATGAACCGAAGGGCTTATGACAAAGCCACTGGACGCGTCCTCGGGTTACGGATACAGGGTCCTGGTAATAAGGGTTTCTGCTGAATATGGTTGCAGTAATTAATAAGCAGTCGCGGAAAATTATCCAGAGATGGTCCTGAAGGAATTAACCCCTAAGCGGAGGCGTACCAACCGTGACAAAAGCTGAATGGCAGCATTATCCTTGCATGCGGGGCTCCACAAGGACGGACTTCAAATCGAAGACTAAAACTGACGACGGATCAAAAGACCAAAAGACGCTCGCATTAACCGAACGAGAAGATTGGATGGGCAAGACAGAATGCGTCCCGTGTTCAGTGTGTGATTGACTACACTACATCTGTTAGACAATTAACGGAAAGGATTCGAAAGTTCGATGAAGACCTTAGGATCTACCATCACACACTGAACAAATCAAAGCTGATGACAATCAAGCAGAATATTGTTGACAAAATACGAGAATTATCTGACGCAAGGAGGAGAAAACAGAAGAGGCAGAGATGGGTCAGGGAGAATCCTCTTCAGCGCTCTCCCTGTTGCTGTGAAAAATACGCCCAAGACCAACGAGGTAGAGACTTTTTGGTGAGAGGTATACAAGATCCCGAAAACACTGAAGTTGAAAGAAGATACTGGTAATATCCACTTCAAGGAGTTTTGCGGCAACCTCATAATATCTGAGGAGGAATGCCCATCCATCACTGCTGAAGACGTGAAAAAAGCACTTAGGGGAAGAAGACCTTTACCACTGCAGGGCCAGATGGTATCAAGAATTTCTGGTGAAAGAAGTTTACGTCTACACACCAACATTTGGCCCGTATATTCACCATATATTTAAAGTCGGAGACGCCCATTCCGCAGTGGCTGGTGTTAGGACGTAGTATACTTCTAGCGAAAAAAGGCGATTTGTCCAACCCAGAGAATTACAGGCCAATAACTTATTTGAGCATGCTGTATCAGATCTTTCCAGCTGTCCTAAACGACAGGATTGTTCGAAGAATTGAGCCTGTGTGGACAGAGACGTACGAACGAAGTTGCTCGAAAAAAGGTATAGCAGGCTGCTGAGAGAACCTGCTAATTGATAGGTGCGTCTGGAAAGGCGCAGCAGCCCATCAGCGCGTCCTGTAAATTGTCTGGATTGACTACCGGAAAGCTTTCGATTCAACCTCTAATAGACTTACCATCTGTCAGTTGGAAATGCGCGGAGCAAGCGACCGAGACCCTTAGCCTGAATAGTAACATCAGAAGTGAGGCAAGTGCATTACTCCATCTAGATGTCTTACTTCTGAAAGCCGAAGTAAAGAAAGCAGAGGTTGAAAAATTCCGCCAACAGCTACTGCACAAGAAAATACACGGAAACTCTCACAGAAATGTAGAAAATCAGTCCTTGTCGAAGGAGCAAACTTTCGCTTTCCTGAGATCATCAGGACTTAATTCAGGTACAGAGCGTTTCATTTTCGCATGCCAGGACGGTGTCATTTCCACCTTAGTATACCGTGACCGCATTTTACGTCAAGAAGTTTTCCGCAATAGGTGCAGAGCGTGTCATGCACAGGCGGTGTATCTAGAACACATACCATCCTGGTGTTCCACTCACGTGGGAACGGCGTATCTCAATAGGCAGAGTATTGGCCCTGAGAGTGCTTTATTACTATCTTTGTCGCTCTTACGCCGTTGATGGAGACGATCTTACGTGATCGAGGCCTGACAAAGTTCTCCAAGACTTCGAGAAACGAACTATATTCGTGGTCGAATTTTCGGCTCCGGCCGACTACAACATCACTACCAAGGAGAAGGAAAAGGAGGAGGTATCAAGACCTTAAAAGGGAGCTACAACGACTTTACCCAAAATATTCAGTTCAAGTAATTGTCCTTGTGATCGGTGCTCTCTGGGGTGTGAAACTATCATTCCATCGTTACCTTAGAGCCATATCCCGCTTGCTTGCGCTTCGTGTCCTGAAGACACACGAGGGTTTCGCCGGCCTGTCGTGATTTCGTTGTGCCCTGTAGCCGCCCATCTCACGGTCATGATACGTGGCCGTAGGTGTGATATACCGCGGTTCTACCGGGAGCTGGAGTCATTTTCATATATGGCAGTTGCTCCTAGTGGGACCCTGTAGTGCTTGTTTAACTTTAAAAAATATATATATCATTAAAAAAAAAGGTTAAAAAACCACCTCAGGGTCCCACTGGGAGCAACTGCCATCCTGAGACTGCTGTCCGAAAATCGTAGTTCCAGAAAATTTGGCATTTTTCGTTTTGGAAAATTCACTCCATCTCCGTCGGAGCGTTCGGCAGGGCGGGGTCGCGGCCAACACCGTAAGAGCGACAAAGATGGTAATAAAGCACTCTTAGGGCCGCATCATGTCTGTAGAGATACGTCGTTCCCGCGTGAGTGAGACACCCGGATAGTATGTGTTCAAGGTACTCAGCGTGTGTACGACATGCTCGGCACCTATCGCTGGGAACTTCTTGACATAAAATGCGGTCACGGTATACTAGCATAAGGTGGAAATGACACGGTCCTGCAGTGGGACTCCGATGCCGTGTCGAAAGTTGAAAATCGAACGGACCTCTTTTTCTAACGTGTGGAGATAGAAAGAGAGGTTCGTTCGATTTTCGACTTCGAAACAGCATCGGAGTCCCACTGCTGGCATGCGAAAATGAAACCTTCTGTACCTGAATTTAGCCCTGATGATCTGAGGAAAGCAAAAGTTTGCTCCTTCCACAAGGACTGCTTTTCTACATTTCTGTGAAAGTTTCCTTGCAGTTTCTTCTCGTGTAGCTGTTGGCGGAAATTTTCTACCTCTGCTTTCTTTACTTCGGCTTTTAGAAGTGAAACATCTACATGAAGTAATGCACTTTCCTCACTTCTGATGTTAAAATTCAGGTCAAGAGTGTCGGCCGCCTGCTCCGCAGCTTTGTAAATGAACGCTCCTTTGCCAATCATCTCGTGTTTCCTGACCATTTTTAGGAGAGGATCTCTGCCATTTGCAACGATGTAAGCTGTACTTAGAACAATTCGGTTATGAAGACATTGGAGATTCAGAAGTCCGCGGCTGCCTTGACGACGTAAGGTGTATAATCGCTGAACGGACGAATTGATATGCAAGCTCTTATGCAAATGCAAATATATATGTGACCGTCCGCGAAGAAAGGGACCTAATGCGTCGAAGCTGAATTTTACAGGACGGGCGATCGTAACAGAGCCCGCAAGCCAGAATTTGAGTAGTGGGGATGCGTCTACGAAAAGCAGCCCCTCAACATACCACTACACTTTTAGGCACGAGCCAGTGCCTAAAACGGACACATCGCGTACAGCTGTAGTGGTTAGTGGTGGGGCTGGCTTTCGTAGGCCTCTCGTTCTATCTCCACGGACGCTTACCATGCCTATGTTTGTAGCTTAATAACAAGAAAAGTAATGAACTTAAAAAATTTCTGATTATTGGAAATGAAAGAGTAACTCAGAAACTATCGATTGGCGTAAGAAAATGAAAATCGATTTTTTCCGGATTACGTCCCTTTCTTCGCGTTCACACACACACACACAGATATACATATATATATATATATATATATATATATATATATATATATATAAGGGTTTATTTATGACAGTTATAACACCAACAGCGTAGCGTCAAAGGAGCCACTGACTGTCTTAATGCAAAGTTCCTGTGTATAGTACAATAGGTTATACCGCAATGCTACGGGACTTAAATGAACCAGCCTAATTTCAATAATAATCCCATCATAAAAAAGAGGTTGCGATTATATTGAAAAGAGCTTCTCGAATCATAAAGCCACATTCTCTCTTCGTCTATTGATTGGGTTTGTATTCGCCGCCTGCACTTTACAATCGAGATCAGTTGGCGCAATAGTTATTCATGTATATTTTTTGGTTATGTTTTCTGGCAGAGAGCAGAGGCAGAGAGACAGAGAGAGAGGGTGTGGAGGAGGGGGAGAGGAGGGATGGCGATAGCGTTGGTAGCTGACATGAGTAAGAGAATACCCGAGAATTTAGAATGTCGCGCTTCATGGATGTACATTAATGTGAACTTATGATATTATCATTGGTATTAAGAAATATTTGTTTTGAACTTAATTTTGTACTGCAAAATCAAGATTATATTCCGCGCATTAAGAAATAATGCCTTTTACCTTTATTTTCGAAAGTCAAAGATTTATTTTAAAAAAATGCTTTTGGTCAATACAAAGAGCATGAAAACCCCTATTTCGTAATGCGAAAAAGAAATTTGTGTCATATTCAGAAAATTATAATTTCAGGAAAAATTATATTCTTAGGTCCGCAAACCCCAACATTCAAAATGTAAATCAAAAAGGGACGGCAGAAAATATTATTAAAAGATTGAAAAAAGTAAGGTCCTCTACAAAGGCAATGCTTCTGCATTTAAATGGGTTGCCCCACTAAGAAATAAATATTTTTTTATAATGTACTTTTACCCTCTAAATTTACATATTTTAAGAAAATAATGAACACCTTTTTTTAATATAACCTTTTTTTTGAACTTCTGTAAGACTTTGAAGTTCTATGATATGCAAAACGGAAAATTGAAAAAAAGTGAATACTTCGAGTGTTACTTAAATACTGTCTATAAAATGGATCGAATATAACAAAGATAACAATAAAAATATCAGCCACAAAAAAGAACTTTTCTCTTCTATAATTTAGATCTTAAAGGTCATGCTTTAAGCAACACATTAAGAAAGTGCCGTTTTCCTTACAGTATAGCAATGACGAATCCTTCCGTTTCTGGATACAGGACTCCCTTTCTCAGCCAAATATTGGATGCCTCACTATCCACTTCATATTGATCTAACGTTTTGGGGTGTTCGCCGTGGATGGCTTTCTGTCTCCATTGCGTTTCTAATTCCTCTATGGTTTCTGCCCTGATATTCAAGGCCTCCTCTGAGGACAAATTCAAGGGCGTGTAGTCAAAATCCGCTTTACAGATCGTATTGTAAAGCGTAACATCTCGCTTGCTGTTAAAATAGTTAAAATGTCGTGGTAGAACTACCCTTTCAATCGCCGAATTACTGTGGTGCATACGGTGTTTCGTCATTTCTACGCGGATGATTCTGTTTAATCGTTCGAGGTCGGTGTTCGACCATTTGATGAGCCCAAAGGAGTACGTGAGGACAGGGATGGCATAGGTGTTGATTGCCCTGATCTTGTTTGCCGAGTTGAGAGAAGTCTTCAGAACCAATCTGAGTCTTGTAGTGAAGGCAGTTGTTAGGCTTTTCTTAACTATCGTATGCTGAATACCCTTGGATTCGAGAATACCCATGTATTTATATGACTCGCCCTCAACCATTGCCTCGATGTCATTCACGAAATCGTTCTCTTGTTCTGCGGTCCCTAATTTTCCTCTGATTAAATGCACTGTTCTGCATTTATCTAGTCTAAACTCCATATGGATATCGTTGGAAAACTGCTTTGTGACATCGATCACTTGCTGCAGTCTCTTGTCCGAACTAGCGTACAGCTTCAGATCATCCATGTATAGAAGATGGGTCAATTGATGACCATCCTCGTTATCATGTACTCTGAACCCATGAGACATGCTATTTAGAGTTTTGCTGAGTGGGTTCAACGCTAAACATAACCATAATGCACTGAAGGAGTCTCCTTGGAATATATCCGTCGTAATGCGTATTGATTTAGTTATCCTTGGTTGTCCATGATCAAAATACTTGATTGTTTTACCCCAAAGCATCATCGCACGACTTAGGAAGTCAATGATGCGTGGACAAATTTGGTATACTTTTAAGACTTCAAGCAAATAGTCATGTGGTACGGAAGGAAACGCTTGCTTGTAGTCAATGTATGCCATGTGCAAGTCCCTTTGATGTTTACGAGCTTGCGTAATGGCAACAGCGTCTATTGTGACTAGATCTTTACTGCCTCGGGAGTTTTTACAACATCCTTTTTGTTCTTCTGTAAGGATGTCATTCTCGTCGCAGTGAGAATATACCTTTTCTGCTATGATAGCTGTAAGACATTTATATATTGTTGGAAGACAGGCTATCGGTCGAAATTCAGATGGATTTTGCGCGTCTGGTTTTTTAGGCAACATATACCTAGTACCCTGCAGCATAAAGCCTGGCATCAGATCTGGATGTTCGATGATCTTCTGAAAACACCGTGCGAACGCAGGGTGCACACTAGTCAGGTACTTGTACCAGAAATTGTGCACCATGTCCGGACCTGGAGCTTTACTGTTACTTGCTTTTTTCAAAACCGCTGAAACATCTAAAGCTGTGAAGTTCGTCAGCTCCATTTCAGGGTTATTGCTTGCTCTTGCTTTCTCCAGTTGGAACCACGCAGTGTTCAAATTACTTCGTTAGTTTTTCCCCAAACATCTGACTCAAGATTCAAGATAGAACCTTCTTTCATCTGCCTGAAAGGTTCGATTTTGTTGCCTTCTTGCACTACTTTTCTTGTAGCGACGCAGTCTAGCAGTAAGAACATCAAGTCTCTGCCGCTGGGAGTCTATAATCTCATCCAATATTGCTGGTGTCAATGTCTCGATGTACCGAGGGTGGATGATTTTAATAACATGGTGTATCAGCCAGTGATGCCAATGTTGGCGCCTTTTGCTACTGCGCTTGCGTTCGGGCCGCGCACTGGTTAGCCGCAGTTGGCGCGCAATTCAAAATTGGAATTAAAAACAGTTCTTGTAATTTAAATGAATAATTATTGAAAAATGCATAAGAATGTATATAAATTGTACAACCTCTGATTTGAGACATGAAAAAAATTTATAACACATACTTTTTTAAATAACAGTTTATTTTCTTTGAATTCCAAAGAATAACTTATATTTCACAAAACATTTAATTTCAGATGTCTAAAATCAGAAGTTGTACAATTTATATACATTCTTGTGCATTTTTCAATAATTATTTATTTAAATTACAAGAATTGTTTTTAATTCCAATTTTGAATTGCGCGCCAACTGCGGCCAACCAGTGCGCGGCCCGAACGCAAGCGCAGTACCAAAAGGCGCCAACATTGGCATCACTGGTGTCAGCTTTCTGGTTCGATTTCCTTTTTTATATTGAGTCAGTCGACCCAATTTGCACCTTACTTTGCTGACATCCATATCCAACCTGATCTTCCATGGTGGATCTCGCTCCTGTCTTGGGGCAAAGACTGCAGTTATAGGCCTAGTTCTGCGGCCCAACGTTCTAACGGTTGCCATAGCTGCACAGTATACAAAAGTTTGCACCTCTAAAGCATTTTGTGTTGCTTTCAAATGCATAGGTAAAACCTTGCTGTTCAGGTGTTCTATTAGTGCATGCAGATCATTTGTGATGTTCATCTTGGGCAGTGAATGCCTTTGTGTCGGTTCTACATGTCTGAACTCTAGTAAAGCATGACCAAAATTCCTTTCAAGGTGCTGTAGTTTTTCTGGGACTTCGCTGTTTAGATCATCGTTTATAATGTCCGGATGTGGTTCTAGTCCATCCGGTACTTGATGTTCATTATTCCTAGCACCTATGCCTTCAGCTGCAATCAAATCCTCGTTGTCCATGTCTTCCAATGGAAGTTGATCAATAGGAAGCTGCTGTTCCACTTCCATTTCGATGACAGCTATTTCAACAGCCGAAAGCAATTTGTTTACAGATATTGAGCGTTTTTGGTCTGCTAGATTCTGCTCATTTACTCTTGTGGCTAGTCCTGAGTACTTAAGTAAGAAGAGACGATGATGTTCTCTCCTTACACTTTCTCCACTTTTCTTTGCCAAAAAATAAGAGCGCATCACATCTTTGTTCATATGGTATGTCCATTTTAATCGCCTCCTTGGTTTTTGAACCTCTGCTTCTGGCATTGGTTGTATTAGGCCATCTACCTCCGGAGGATGTGGTGGTGCTGGATCATCACCAGGTTGAGGAAGAACATCAATTGCCACTGCTTGTTCGTGTGACGCGGCTTCCTCTAACTGCTGTTCATTGCCGTTGTTTTTCCACTCCAAATCAACCTGCTGTTTAATCTCCATTGCTCGATCTTCTGAGATGAATAGATTAGTCCTGATTTCCTTCACCTTAGCGATAAGATCTCTTAGTGCGACTTTCTCTATTTGAGGATACTTTGCGGCAAATTTCGTTCTAAAATTTTGTCCTTTTTTGCGTGAGGTATCAAACTTCGCACTTTCATAATAGAGACGCATCAATTCCTCATTCATTGTGGTATCCCACTTGATGCTCTCCCACGGTTTTTCTGTTGAAGTGGTTGGCTGCAAATAGCTAACGCTAGCCAAAGCAGCCTCAGCAGACACAGTTAATGGTTCACTGCTTACCTTATGTCGCAGATATTCTTGCTGGCCAGCTGTTTGATTAGTGAGATCTGCCTGACCATCTCGCAGCTCACCATCACCACCGTCCCGCATGCTGTGGCCCCCAGCGGTGGCTCCATGGGCGCCCTGACGATCCTCGATTAGCGACAAGCGTTTCAAAATTTTTTAAATACTCTCCATTATTATTTATGGGTTTTGGTGTTCCTCTTAGTCACTTTCCTCTTCGTTCTCTGCCTGTCTGGCATGGGAAACCCTGTCAGTAGCAATGCTACGGCCAAGATAGCCGTCAAATTCATGAGAGGAAAACTCAAGCCCTACAGCTACGACAACGCGAGAACACCTTCGGCAGCGAGTTTATATTATTGTGAGAAGTTGTAGGGTCCGGAAGCTACGATCATGGTTCCTTAAAGCAACCAATCCCGACGCAACTGGAACGTGTATGTCATCCGCTTCTGCTCCTTCTGTCCTAGAAGGTAGGCAAGAGCGGGAAATTTACGCGAGATAACATCGGGCAACACTGTTCCTTGGAGTCAGGTCTTTAGCCGCGGCTGATCTTACGCGGCAGACGGGACAGTTGGAGATGAAGGTTTCACCTCTGGATACTTTTTTAGAGCTACCAATCTTTGTAGAATGTTATGAGGAACAGTGTTGACGGACCAGATGAAGTGATCTCAGAAGAACAGCCTTTTGCATCCGGTTCGCGATGGAATGAGCCTGACGCTGGCAAGCCGGAATCTTGTTGAGTTGGCTAATAAATGAAGCTTTCATACCTCCAAGACAGCCGATTATGAGAACTACAAGATGGACTTTGAAGCCTTGGTAGAGCCTGCTCAGCTCGAAAAGAAGTGCTTGATATTTCGCCCGTTTCTCTTCCTCCTTTGCCGTGATGTTACCATCGGCTGGTGCCGAGAATTCAATCACGTAAATGATCTTGTTCTTGAGATCTTGGAGAACAATATCAGGCTTCGTAGCACTGATATGTTGAGTGGACTCGAAATCCCCCTGGGCGTATGGCAAGACGGGCAACAGATCAACACCATAGAAGTGCCTAAGATGGTAATATAACACTTTTAGAGCCGCATTGTGTCTCTCTGTGTACCCGTAGCGTGCATATTTTGGGCATCCACTGAGAACATGTCCAAGTGTTTCTGGCTCTTGCTTGCACGCTCGGCAGTTGGTATCGCCTACAGGTATATTCATTATGCGCTCGCGGTAAAGTAAGGTGTCTATAACGCCGTCTTGACAGGCAAAAAGAAATCCCTCAGTCTCCGATTTTAATCCAGCAGACTTGAGAAACATGTTGGACAGACCCATCGAGAGCTCTTCTCTACGTATAATGCCGTAGAATTTACCATGAAGGGGCTTGTCAGCATGTTCTCTTAGTAGAAGCGTATATTCTGCTTCCTGTACACGACTTTTGAGCACCAAAGGTGTTAGTGATGCTAGGCCATGTGTAGTGTCGCTGGAGTCAAATGGGAGGCCAAGCTCCTCTGCGGCCCTATCTTATTATATTATTATATATTATATATAATATATTATTATTATTATTATATATGATTATATTTTTTTTTTTCAAACTTTTTCTCGGGTGAACTCGGTTTTTCGTCATAGCCACGGACTAAGTCAAGTGACTGATGAGATGAGGATGTTATAAGTTGTTTCAATACGATGTTTGAAATCATTTGCGATGATGTTGTCGGTACAAAATTAGGAGCATGGTGTAGTTTGCAGTTTGTCTTCACCGCTGTTATCCTTACACAGCGGCCGTGAGTGTTGGAGGTGACAACAGTCGCCTCTGGATGCTTTCTTAGAGCTACCATGTGTTAGAGCTACCATGTTCATATTATATTAATTATATGTCATTTTTTTTCCAAACTTTTTCTCGGGTGAACCCGGTTTTTCGTCATAGCCACGGACTAAGTCAAGTGACTGATGAAATGAGGATGTTATAAGTTATTTTAATACGATGTTTGAAATCATTTGCGATGATGTTGTAGGTACAAAATTAGGAGCATGGTGTAGTTTTCAGTTTGTCCTTACCGCTGTTATCCTTGTACATCGGCCGTGAGTGTTGGAGGTGACAACAGTCGCCTGTGGATGCTTTCTTAGAGGTACCATGTATCACGCCATAGGTTCTTAGTCACATACTTCCTGATGGTCTAGGAAGTTTCTTACAATGCGACAGGTGTTTAATAAAACCGCCTTCTGAACTGCCGCCATTACCCTACTGACTCCTAAATGTTCAAGATGTTCACTGTATCTTGCGTGCACATTGCCTGTGGCCGAAATCACAATAGGATGAATAGATGCATGTTTTACATTCCTCCATATTGCCTTTACTTCATGCCTTAGCTCGCTATACTTATGGATCTTGGTTGTATAGGTTGCCTGCAAATTTCGGTTAAGTGGACAAGCAATGTCGATGATGTAGACTCTTCCACCTTTTTTTTCTCGCATCACGATGTCAGGTCGATTGGCTCGGATGTAATGATCCGGCTGGATGGTCACATCCCAATATAAGATGTAATCTTCATTTTCTAAAACGGTCATTGGAATGTATCTATAGAAAGGCATCCATTCTGTTAAGAGTCCTAGGTTTAGGGCAAGTTGTTTGTGTATAATGCCCGCCACATCATTATGTCTGTGCGTATATTCTCTTTGACCTATTACGCGACAACCATCAATAATGTGCTCAATGGATTCGTTGGTATCTCCACATAATCGGCACCGGTCAACCACGTCTTGATGTAACACGTGTTTGCGATAATTCCTGGTGCTGACAACCCTATCCTGAATCGCAATGACGAATCCTTCCGTTTCTGGATACAGGACTCCCTTTCTCAGCCAAATATTGGATGCCTCACTATCCACTTCATATTGATCTAACGTTTTGGGGTGTTTGGAGTGGATGGCTTTCTGTCTCCATTGCGTTTCTAATTCCTCTATGGTTAATTTATGGTCATATTATTATTTTTTTTTTTTTGCAAACTTTTTCTCGGGTGAACCCGGTTTTTCGTCATAGCCACGGACTAAGTCAAGCGACTGATGAGATGAGGATGTTATAAGTTATTTTAATACGATGTTTGAAATCATTTGCGATGATGTTGTAGGTACAAAATTAGGAGCATGGTGTAGTTTGCAGTTTGTCTTTACCGCTGTTATCCTTGTACATCGGCCGTGAGTGTTGGAGGTGACAACAGTCGCCTCTGGATGCTTTCTTAGAGCTACCATGTTATGTGAGAAGTTGTAGGCTCCGGAAGCTACGATCATGGTTCTTTAAAGCAACCAATCCCGAAGCAACTGGATCGTGTACGTCATCCGCTTCTGCTCCTTCTGTCCTAGAAGGTAAGCAAGAGCGGGAAATTTACGCGAGATAACATCGGGCAACACTGTTCCTTGGAGTCAGGTCTCTAGCCGCGGATGATCTTACGCGGCAGACGGGACAGTTGGAGATGAAGTTTCACCTCTGGATACTTTTTCTAGAGCTACCAATCTTTGTAGAATGTTATGAGGAACAGTGTTGACGGACCAGATGAAGTGATCCCAGAAGAACAGCCTTTTGCATCTGGTTCGCGATGGAATGAGCCTGACGCTGGCAAGCCGGAATCTTGTTGAGTTGGCTAATAAATGAAGCTTTCATACCTCCAAGACAGCCGATTATGAGAACTTATTATTATTATTATTATTATTATTATTATTATACCATTAAGCCATTTCCCTTTCGGGGTAGGCGTGACTTGCTCGGTTGGAACAAAGTAGTGTGTATATGGGTATATAGGTATAGAGTATATAGGTATAAGTTGAATAGGTATATAGGTGTAAAGTAGGTAGGTATAAGGTAGATAGGTATACAGGTGTTAGGTATATATATTTTAGATTGATCTGGAATTCTTGTGTTATTTATTTAAATGACACGTTTATTTCGCAACACTGCTCCGACCCAGGTTGCTGATCAATCTCTCTAACGATCACCCCAAGTGAAGAGCCTCACAAAATTGTTATGTATGGTTCCCCACTTGGGCCCATTAGTATCCAAGGTCTCTGTTTCAGGCGTCATTCATTCTATTGTCACTCTGTTTACAAACTATTTGTCGCCACACTTTTCTGTCCTGGCATACTACTCTACCTTCTTTCACGTCCATGCATTTTTTCATGCAAGCTTTTGTGTTTCTATGGCTTCTTATGTCTCTTCGGATTAATGTCTTATTTACAGATTCTAACCATTCTTTCGGCGGTCTACCTCTGGGCATTCTGCCATTAACTTTACCTTTATACACTTGTTTGGTCAGTCGTTCATCTTTCATTCTTTCAAGATGACCGAACCATCTTAACTGATTTCTTTCCCATGTGTCAACTATTGTCTCTTTTGCACCACATTCTTTGAGGATTGTCTCGTTTCGGACTTTGTCCATCAGTGTTTTCCCGCATATTATGCGCAGAGGTTTCATGCCGATCGCGTTAATTTTACGCCTGTCCTTTTCTTGATAGGTTCATGTCTCGCTACCGTATAGTACAGTCGGTACGAATATAGAATTATGTATGGCCATTTTAGCATTTTTTTTATACGTTTTTGTTTCTGAGAATGGACCCTACTCTACCGATAACCTGCTTACCCTTATTTATGGGCCTATCTAATTCCCCATCTATTTTCCGTCGCTAGTGAATAAACTACCTAGATATACGTACTTGTCAACTTGTTCTAATCTCCCATCATTTAGGACAATGTTGCACATTGTTTTCTCACTTTTTCACCTCAAACACCATGATTTTTGTTTTATTTACGTTAATTTTGAGTCTCATGTCCTTCATGCTTGTATTAAGTTTATTCAACATTCTTTGCAAGTCCTCGACTGATTCTGCCATAACAATCTTGTCATCTGCGAAAGCTAACCCACGTACCTTGACTGTTTGGAGATCTACACCTTCTTCGTTGAAGAGTGCAGTTCTTAGACACTTATCCATGAATATGATAAATAGCCACGAGGACATAACGCATTCTTGTTTCACGCCTTGCATAATATCGAACCAGTCACTCAGTTTCCCATTTACCCTTACACTCGCTTTACTACCTGTATATATTGTTTTTATTGCTTGCAGGAGCCCTCCATTTACTCCGTACTCTTTAAGGACTTCCCAAAATTTACTTCTATTTACCTTGTCAAATGCTTTTTCTAGGCCAATAAATGCACAGAAAACTTTCTTTCCTACTCTCAAGCTTTTTTCTGTGATCTGTCTTAGGCTAAACATCTTATCTGTACATGATCTTCCTGGCATAAATCCACTTTGGACTTCCCATATTTTTTTTTCTGTGATTTCCATTACCCTACGAATAAGTATTTTTGAGTATATTTTACTTACGGTACTTAGTAGACTGATACCTCTGTAATTGCTTTTGTCTCCCTTTCTTTTGTATATTGGTACGATAATCGCTTTTCTCCAATCGCCTGGGACTTCTCCCGCCTCGATACATAAATTTATCAATTCGCACAACCTGTGAGGCATGTACTCGCCACCGTATTTAAGCATTTCAGCGCTAATACTGTCTCCACCAGCAGCCTTACCGTTTTTCAAGTTCTTTATTATGTCTCTGACCTCAGTGAGTCAGACTTTTTCAATTGGGTTTTCTAATGCATCATGTTCTATGTCGCAGTTCTGTTGCCCTATATCTTCACCTCCTAATAATTATTTAAAAGAGTCTTTTAAAGCGCCTACTATACCGTCTATACCATATAGCATTTCACCTTTGCTGTTTCTCATGCTGGCAAACTCTGTAATTTTACTTTCCTTCAACTGTTTATATAATAGTTTCGTAATTCCTTTAAAGCTGTTTTGTATTTTCCTTTCTTCTTCTGTTCTGATTTTCTCTTTACTCTCTTTGACTAGTCGTTTAACTTTCCTCTTTTTGTGTCTGTAATCATTTTCAAGTCTATTTCTCTCCTCATCGCTAAGACCTGTCATGTGCAACGTTCTTTCGTGCGCTTCTTTCTTTTCGTTTTGGGCTGCCTCGATTTCATCATTCCACCATGCATCACCAGATTTTCTTCCTACAACCGCCGTACCACATACTTCGGTCGTAGTTTTAACGATGATATCCCGCAGCAAAGTCCACATGCCCTCTATATCTTGATTGTTTAATAACCCCTTCGAAATTGTCTCATCTATACGTTCGTTTAACCTATTTTGAAAGTCCATTCGCACTTCCGGTTTTTGTAAATTTTCAATATTTATTCGCGTTTTTTTTGTTCTCTTTCTTCTCCATCCCCACCCTAAATTTATTTTGGAGACAAAGAGGTAATGATCAGTATTGCATTCGGAACCCCTCATGACTCTTGTATCTTTAACTAGTTCTCTTAGTCTTTGGTCCGCAATAACAAAGTCATAATAATTTCATTAAATGAGTTTGTCAACTTTCTGTCTTTATTGTAGTCATAATTTCAACTAAGCAGCTGTCTTTACATAGTAGAAAGACATATTTAAAGTTATATTCGACTTAATTACAGATTTGACCTGAATTAAGAAAGCAACTAAATTTAAGTATACAAACTGTCTTAAATACAGCACTTATCTTTAATAAGAAATAACTTTCTATCGACTGAAATAAAGTAAAATATACACTTAACGTTCAATATAAAGTTCTAAAAGTAAGTTGAAGCAACCTGCAATAACAAGGAAGGCTTTCGTTACCTAAAATTAAGAAATGTCTTACTGAATTTCAGTTTAGATCTGCCTTAATCGCGCTGGGGCATACGCGCGACGCGGTCTTGGTATTCTGTTCCGTTTGTATACTCTAGTCCGTTTTTATATTTGTAGCTTTTGGCTTTAAACATGAACCTGTTTTAGAACTATGCATTTAGAATTAAATTATTTTCAATTAAATGACAATCTTGTTTTATATTTGCATTATAATCTTTTACTTTTCAATACGATAATGTTTCCTGTGTGCTGCAACAGGGTCGATGGGGGTAAGTGGGACAACGGGGTTAGTGTGATAATGAAAAACTTTGCATGTATGTATTTACATTTGTAGCTTTTGGCTTTAAACATGAAACTGTTTTAGAACTATGCATTAAAAATTAAATTATTTTCAACCGTTGTTGTTTTTTTTGTTGAAAATTTTACATTTTTATTATTTATAATGATAAACTATGACACTGTAATTGAAAATCACACTCAGGGTAAATAACATTTTAACATATACATTTACACACAGCGGATGTTTCCTTAAGAGTTAAGAAAGTAAAATCTTGTAAAATTTGAATTTTAGTGTGTTTTTTTAAACGTATAACGCTTACCCGTAATGACGAAATATCTGAAATCGCTGACACGCTGCCAAAGAAACTTAAAAATACATCTTCACGCATGTTTATTTTAGAAGAAGGGGACGATTAATGTAGAAAGTCCAAAGATAATTTTGGCAAAACTTGAAACAAGAATCTTCTGAAATATTTTAAATATCATTAATCAAAATATAACCTTGTAATTTCGTATCACACCTACCCCTATCGATCCTGTATTATGATAATAATTATTTAATGCTTTCATTATGTCCATAAGTATACATAGCGTTAAAAGAAAATTTTAATCATAAATGGAACTGTTCAAAATTTAAGAATTTTAAATAAAACCCATTTCAACATGGAAGCATTCTTAGTTGAAATAGTATAATTGCAAGGCCATATAAATTAGGCATAGTATGCGTCGAATTAAAATTTTAAAGAATGTGCAACTTACAATTTGAAGCGCTTGGAATTAAAAATGTAATAGTGTCTAAATTGAACAATTGCACGATTATACAATTGTTTCATTTTAAATATGAAGGGTTAATAGTTGAACAATTTTTAATTGAAAACGTTCCCAGTCGAATCGTATCAAATTAAAACACTGAAAACTGAAGGACAATTTCACTGTCAATAAATGTCAAATTTTATATTGAAATCGTTTGAAGTTAAACAACTTCAAGGCTATGTCAAGTATCGTAGCTGACGCTGAGCCTGAAAGCGATTCTGTCATGTGTGCAATAAAGGAAATATTGCCGTTGAAATTAGGCACTACTGTCGCATTATGAGACTTGAAACCTGCAGGTTTTTTTGACTTCGCAGAATGAGAATCCTTTGGAGGCGTAGATGATAAAGCTACCTCGACAGTTTCCAAGGTGGTTATCTTGCCCGCCAGAAAGGCATGCAAAGTATCATATTTCGGTTGTGTAGTCGAAGCTCCCAAACTATCTTCTGAAGATTTGCGTGTAGTAATGTCCAAACGCTGAATGAGCATGTAGACGAGAAGGACATACCATTTACGTCACCCTAGACATTGCTGCTAGATTGGAGATTTTGGCCAAGTATCTATTCATCAAGACCCTATTATTGAGGTATCTTGACAATAATGTCTTCTATGCTCTCGACATTATCGGCGGTAGTCGAGATTGTGGCGATTAATTAAGCGGGCTCACCTGAAATACTGAAATACTTTTTCTCCGCTTGAGAAAAAAGTTCCAGTTTATAGTAGTCATTTTCCACATTGTCAACTTTTTCAACACCATAATGTCATTACTGTTGCTAAACATTATCCACGTTTCTTCTAGAGATTCTAATCGCCCCTTTACTGCGTTCCGGTTCATTTTGTCTGCACCGTGCTGTTTTAGATTCGTAATAGTGTTACATATGCTCTTAACATGTTCTTGCTGTTGAGCAACATAATGAGCAAAAGACAACATTCTTACGAATTTATTACAAGACGCGCTTCGAAAGATTACGAAAAAATTGTCGCGTAAAGGCTAAACACTTATAGCGGCTGTATACCGCCAGAACATTAAATGTTACTTACTTACTCTACGATACCAAAAGTGTGCAGTGTGCACTGTCCTGCACCGTCTTGTGCCGTCGAGTAATGCTCGCACCCCACACTCACTACATTCACGGAAGCGCATTAGTATACACACAATCTGTACTACACGTGAGGCTCCTGTGTAAAATGGCGTGCTCTGAACGCCACGCCCGAAATGCGGCAAACCTTCAGTTTGAATTTTCATTAAGAAATGCACTAATTTGCACTTCTTAAACACTATTGCACTTCTAAAAAATATGTTCGCGAAGGACCGAATGGTTCGGATGATTCTGAAAATGACTTAGCCTAGTGAACTGAAACAGAGAGATAAGACGCAATGACGACGAACCTGTACTTTTTATTGAAATTCGCGTGACTACGAATATAAATTGATTAGGAGCTAAACACAGTGGACTCGGTAAGAGTCGCCCGAAAAATGGCACAGAAAAATGTCTCATGTGCGGAGACTAATTGCGTACTGAATACTGATCGGTGTGTATATGCGCAACACGCTGCGTTAAACTATAAAATGTGTGTGAGTCAGTGACACCTTAACCTAAGACAGCTTATGGGCTGTACTTAAATTATGTAACGGATTATCACACCTTTCCAGACCCCTTCCATCCATTTTAACAATGAAATCGTAACAAAACGCAGAGTGCCTACCCCCCCCCCCCTTGAGCTGTTACGTAATTCAAGTATGGCCCCATGGGTAAGAAGCGAATAACTTGAAATCCACTGACCAAAAATGACCGAACATATCGCATTTCAAGCATTTTTCTTTCTTTTCGAATCTTACATCTGAAGAGTTTACTTCCAGACCAATCTAGAGTTGCCTTCAAGATCTTCTCAAAGTTGCCGGTAAAAACTGAGTCAGTCTGATCTGGATTCCCGGCCATAAAGATATTGAAGGTAATGAGAAAGCAGATTCACTGTCTAAGACGGGTGCTTCACAGCCCCTGATTGGCCCGGAATCCTACTGCGGTATCTCGTACGCATCGGCGAAAGGAGCCATTGATAAATGGCTCTCGGAGGAACATACGAGATATTGAAAGAGAACCAAAAAAAGACGGTGCATTCTAAGAATTTTATATCTGGTACATGTACTAAGAGGACTAATGAAACTCTTGAAGGTGGAAAGAAGGCAGATTAATGTCGTAGTAGGGATGCTTGCTGGGCACTGCCGACTGAGAAAACACTTGACCAACATGAGGATTGGAGACAACCATCGTCGAACGTGTGATTTTCGTGAGGAGACAGCTCATCCATACTTTGTGAATGTGATGCACTGGCGTGCCTTAGAAACGAATACCTAGGGGATTATTTTCTTGAACGTGAAGACCTTATGGGAGATATTTAAATTTTAGGTTATAGTAAAATAGGCTTTACCGCTTTATTCCAAGTTTCAGAAAAATATGTAAAAATTTAATAATTTGTTCCGCCATTTTAAATTTGTAAATTTGGAAATCAAGTTCGAAATCAGCGCCCTCAAAAACCACCTTGTACCAAGTTTCATACAGATTCGGCGTAAAATGGAATTGTTGCCACTCTAATTAGATTTTGGCCCAATGTGGTGGCGGATCCAATATGGTGGCCAAAATTTGTAAAATTTTCACATATTTGTCTGAAAATTGGTTTAAGGGGGTCTTAGGGGTCGCTGATTTTCAATTTAACCTCAAAAGTTAAAAAATGAAGATGGCGGATCCAATATGGCGATCCAAATTGTGAAATTTCCACGTATTTGTTCGAAATTTCGTATAAGAGGGTCTTTGGGGTGGGTGATTTCGAATTTGATGTCAAATGTTACAAATTCAAAATGATATGGATGGGGATATACAACGTAAGGTGGGATCCGAATCACCAGAACCCCGCTAAAAGTACATACACATTTTCCCAGAGTTACTGGCTCAGGGATCGAACCCCGAACCTCTAATGTGAAATCCGAGCGCCTAAACACCTAAGCAACCGAGACTCTTATTATTATTTTTTTCAATCTTCTCGGGTGAACCCGGTTTTTCATCATAGCCACGGACTAAGTCAAGTGACTGATGAGATGAGGAACATCTACATAGTGTAGTTTGGAGTTCGTCTTTTACCGATGTTATCCTTCACAGCGGCAGCGAGCGTTGGAGGTGACAACAGTCGCCTTTGGATGCTTTCTTAGAGCTACCATCTGCCACTCCACAGGTTTTTGTAGTCACTTGCTTCCTGATAGTCTAGGAAGATTCTTACAATGCGACAGGTGTTTAATAAAACCGCCTTCTGAACTGCCGCCAGTACCCTACTGACTCCTAAATGTTCAAGATGTTCACTGCATCTTGCGTGCACATTGCCTGTAGCCGAAATCACAAAAGGATGAATAGATGCATGTTTTACATTCCTCCATATTGTCTTTACTTCATGCCTTAGCTCGCTATACTTATGGATCTTGGTTGTGTAGGTTGCCTGCAAATTTCGGTCGGGTCGATTGGCTCGGAGGTAATGATACGTCTGGATAGTAACGTCCCAATATAAGATGTAATCTTCGTTTTCTAAAACGGGCATTGGAATGTATCTATAGAAAGGCATCCATTCTGTTGAGAGTCCTAGGTTTAGGGCAAGTTGTTGATGTATAATGCCCGCCACATCATTATGTCTGTGCGTATATTCTCTTTGAGCCATTACGCGACAACCATCAATAATGTGCTCGATGGATTCGTTGGTTTCTCCACATAATCGGCACCGGTCAACCACGTCTTGATATAACACGTGTGTGGTGCTGACAACCCGGTCCTGAATCGCAATGACGAATCCTTCCGTTTCTGGATACAGGACGTCCTTTCTCAGCCAAATATTGGATGCCTCACTATCCACTTCATATTGATCTAACGTTTTGGGGTGTTCGCCGTGGATGGCTTTCTGTCTCCGTTGCGTTTCTAATTCTTCTATGGTTTCTGCCCTGATATTCAAGGCCTCCTCTGAGGACAAATTCAAGGGCGTGTAGTCAAGATCCGCTTTACAGATCGTGTTGTAAAGCATAACATCTCGCTTGCTGTTAAAATAGTCTCGCAACTGTATAACTTGTGACTCACACAGTTTCCTGACATCTACAATACCCCTACCCTCTCTATGTCGTGGTAGAACTACCCTTTCAATCGCCGAATTACTGTGGTGCATTCGGTGTTTCGTCATTTTTACGCGGATGATTCTGTTTAATCGTTCGAGGTCGGTGTTCGACCATTTGATGAGCCCAAAGGAGTACGTGAGGACAGGGATGGCATAGGTGTTGATTGCCCTGATATTGTTTGCCGAGTTCAGAGAACTCTTCAGAACCAATCTGAGTCTTGTAGTGAAGGCAGTCGTTAGGCTTTTCTTAACTATCGTATGCTGAATACCCTTGGATTCGAGAATACCCAGGTATTTATATGACTCGCGCTCAACCATTGCCTCGATGTCATTCTCGAAATCGTTCTCTAGTGCTGCGGTCCCTAATTTTCCTCTGGTTAAATGCACCGTTCTGCATTTATCTAGTCCAAACTCCATATGGATATCGTTGGAAAACTGCTTTGTGACATCGATCACTTGCTGCAGTCTCTTGTCCGAACTAGCGTACAGCTTCAGGTCATCCATGCATAGAAGATGGGTCAATTGATGACCATCCTCGTTATCATGTACTCTGAACCCATGAGACATGCTATTTAGAGTTTTTCTCAGTGGGTTCAACGCTAAACAGAACCATAATGCACTGAAGGAGTCTCCTTGGAATATACCCGTCGTAATGCTTATTGATCTAGTTATCCTTGGTTGTCCATGATCAAAATACTTGATTGTTGTACCCCAAAGCATCATCGCACGACTTAGGAAGTCAATGATGCATGGACAAATTTTTTATACTTTTAAGACTTCAAGCAAATAATCATGTGGTACGGAAGGAAAGGCTTGCTTGTAGTCAATGTATGCCATGTGCAAGTCCCTTTGATGTTTACGAGCTTGCGTAATGCCAACAGCGTCTATGGTGACTAGATCTTTACTGCCTCGGGAGTTTTTACAACATCCTCTTTGTTCTTCTGTAAGGATGTCATTCTCGTCGCAGTGAGAATATACCTTATCTGTTCTGATAGCTGTAAGACATTTATATATTGTTGGAAGACAGGCTATCGGTCGAAATTCAGATGGATTTTGAGCGTCTGGTTTTTTAGGCAACATATACATATGCTCTTATTATTATTATTATATAAGAAAATGAGAAAGGTCACTTTTTCTCTCAGGCTTTAAGATGGTTACAGCCCAACTTGTCGAAGGCATTTTTGTTTGAGTTGGATTTTTGAATAGTCTGTACGGTTCTGTCCCGGTATATATCAGTCACGGACAATTTTTTGTAATGTAATCAAGTGATCTGGTAACAGCAGTATGCCTGATTTAGCGTATTGGGCAAACCACTTTTTTTACCCCAAGATCCACGGACTGGCTTGTAGATAAGTGCATGGTGGGGGACCTACAGCTTAAGATGGGATCCGAACCACCAGCACCTCGGTAAAAGTACATAGAAAAGTTTTCAGAGGTACGGGCTCAGGGATGGAACCCTGGACCTCTAACGTGAAGTCCAAGCTCCTAACTACCTGACCCACCGAGGCTCATTTTAATATTATAATTATTGATGTAGTTATAAGTCTTGACTGTCATGCAGAAAAAATTGTTAACATCCTGAGTAAAATTCTTCAACGATATATATATATATATATAGATATATATATATATATATATATATATATATTCATTTGTAACACACGAGAGCAGTTTTTCAATACAAGTTAACATGTCTTAATCTAGAAGTTGACATCGGATGGATTATTTGTTTTTATGAAGAGCAACTTGATTAAAACAAATAAAAACGAATATTGCGTCATCTGGCTGAGTTTTAAAGAACAGATTCCAAATTGGTTAATCTAAATTAACTTTGATTGAAAACATGCTTCTTTAACTTCAATCCTTTCCCTTGTTAATTAAAGTTAAGATCCTTCTCAAAAGATAATTATTAAAAATGAACATTAATTGATTTTTATGACAGTCCCATTTTTTTCACATAACATCTGATGACGTATCCTTGGAAGTTGCTTTGTCATGATGTCTGCTCTAATAAAAAAGCGTTTGATTCCAATATGTTTAGTGTTACGGTGAAACTCTGGATTTTGTGCTAGTCTCACAGCTTCTGAGTTGGACAACTCAACATGTAGGATCGGATGTTCCTTCAATTTAATGAGTCCTCCGTACAGTCTGCTTAACCAGCTGATCTCCTTAGATGCATCATTTGCTGCTACTATTTCTGCTTCTTTTGTCGACTTTGCAACCATTACTTGTCTCTGACTTAACCAAGAAATTACTCCACCAGCATAAGATATTACTACTCCTGACGTTAACCGACCTGATTTTGTACATCCTCCAAAATCTGCATCACTGTAACACTCTAATATGCCCTTCTTGAAATTAGTGTGATAGTTTATACCTAAATCGAGTGTTCCTGCTATATAACGGAACACTCTTTTTAGTCTCGATACATCCTCAATTGTAGAATTTTCAAGAGAGCGCGATAGAAATCCCACACTATACGTCAAGTCTGGTCTCGATCCAAGCATTAGGTACATCATCGCTCCAACAGCTTGTCTATAGGGAAAGTTATGATCCTTTGTCTTGTCTTTCCCTGATTCTGAGGGCTCAGGTGTTTTCAGAATGGGTTTTGAAATTGGCTTACATTCAGAAATTCTGACTAATCTTCATACTTCCATCTTCTTGATTTTTTATATCTAGTCCCAAAAAGTATTCAGCTGCTTTCATAGTAATCTTAAATTCTTCTTTTAGTTTTTCAAGAAAAACTTCCAGATCCTGAGTATCGCTAGCTGCTACCAGCCCGTCATCAACATAGAGGAACAAGAGAACTCTCTTTCCATTTTTCTCACGAATATATAAACAAGGATCAGCGTTACTGGCTTTGAACCCCAACCTTAATACAAAATTATGAAAAGGCTTGTTCCAGCACCTTAGTGCTTGCTTAAGTCCGTATAGACTTCTCTTGAGTCTGCAAACTCTTTCAGAACCATCACTGTATCATTCAGGCTGTTTCATATAGACAGTCTCTTCTAGATGACCATACAAAAAGGCTGTCGATACATCAAATTGAACAAGACTCATCCCTGCCACTGGACTAAAAGTTTGTTCATAGTCAATTCCTTGGCGCTGGTTAAATCCTCTTATGATAAGTCTTGCCTTATACTTCACTGTGCTGCCATCTGGATTTGTCTTGACACGAAAAACCCATTTGCAAGATGAGGCTTTAGCACCTTTTGATAAAGATGTAATTTCCCGAGTTTGATTCTTTTTCAATGAATGTATTCCACTATCATGGCTTCTTCTTCTGCAATCATAGTCTCATCTCCAGTTTCATAACCTTCATTGTTACTTCCTTCTTCATCCTCGTTCTCAGACTCTTCGGAAAAATTGTCCTCTTTTCTCTCTTCTTGAGTTTCTTCGTCTTTAGGCTCTGAATCTCGAAATGGAAGCTTCACGTACTCTTTGCAATCGCTAAATTTTTCTCAAAAAATGACATCTCTACATAACATTACTTTTCTTCCTGTCCAAATTCTGTAACGCTCGTCGCCATCATATCCCACAAGATAACCTTTGATAGCTTTCTTGTCCATTTTTCTTCTTTGTTTTCGAATGTGGATATAACATTCTGATCCTATAATCCTCAAATGCTTTATCCTTGGCTTTTTACCCAACCATAACTCAAACGAACTAACGCCTTTTACAGATGATTTGGCAGTTCTATTTAAAACATAAACTGCAGAGCTGACCAATTCAGCCCATATAGCTTGTGGATACCTAATGTCTGTGTTTGAGTACTTCAATGTACGAGCCGCCTCGATTACTGTGCGATTTTTCCTCTCACTACCACCATTCTGCTCGGCTATGTACGGTGCTGTAAGCCTTTGTGTAATTCCATTAAGACGTAGAATCTTCTTGACGTTCTCGTTGTAGAATTCTCCACCGTTGTCACAAAGAAGTTGTTTGATGGTGTGTCCGGAAGTCTTCGCATGATCTATCATATGAGCTAATGTATTTTTAACTTCAGCTTTCTCCTTAATGATGTATCCATAACGAAACTTGGTGTAGTTATCCTTGATCCTTGAATATAACTAAATCTCTCTTCTTTTGGAACGATTCCTCAAATGGTCCGCATACGTCAGCTGAAATTAGCTCACCAGGTTCCTTCGCTGGCTCCCTTGTGCCAAAAGGTAGACGATGCGCTTTACCATATATACAAGGTATGCACCGCTCTTTATCTGACTTTACTTTGATGCTTAGTTCTTTTTCAATCATGAATTTTACATGACGCTTGTCTTGATGTCCCCATCTCTCATGATAGAGTTGTAAGATCGAACTATCTGTAAGAACCATATTCAGGCTAGCCTCGTGCTCTGGAATTATTGGTTTGATGGCTGCCTTAAAGAGCGTTCCGTTAATATTTCGAACTCCACTCAGTACCACCTTGCCGTTCACCTTAAGCCAACATTTTGTAGCACCTGACTTAAATTCGCTGTTTGGATTTCGATCTTGAGCTGCTAAAACAGAAAATAAATGCTTAGAGATTTGTGGGACATACCATACGTCATTTAATGTAATTTCTTGACACTTGTCTTCGAAAGTACACAGAAATCGTATTGTGCCTTTTCCAAGTGCTTCAAGAGTTTCTTTTCCTGCTGCCTGGTTTCTATAAGAACTTTGAAACTCCTTGAATTCAATAAAAATGTTTGAGCAATTGATTACGTATTTTGTTGCTCCATTGTCAGTCCACCAATCCACAAGCCGCATTTATTGATGCTGAGTTACTTTGACCACTGCTCTGGGCCCATTTGTATTTAGGTGGCTTTCCATTATCAATCCATTTTTGACATTCATTAACCCAGTGCACTTTTTGTTTACATCAATTGCAAACATCATTCTTCTTTGAACGCCCTTTACTGAATTTACTTTGTTTTGTTGTTGCCACTAAGGCTTCTGAGCAAACTTCTTACTACCTACATTCTTTGAAAAATTTCTTTCGTGCATGCAAAGTTGTGTAGTCAGCTCCTCAAACATTCTTTTGCTCATTGTTTTTCCGTATCATCCAATCCGACCTAAACGTTTTAAAAACACTAGGCAGAATCTGCAATGTATTGCAAACAAGTAATAAGTTTAGTAAAGCTCTCTCCCCTCTCGCCTGAAGACCATTGTTTAGTTCATTCCACAAAGCTCTTAATTTCGCAATATGCGTGGATACATCCTCTCCTGATTTCCAATGAAAAGCGAAAAAATCAGTACAAATCTTAAATAATTAATCCTGGGATGAAGCTTCAAAATTCTGCTTTAACACTTCCCATGCCTCATGGGCCGTTTCCTTGTCCATGATCTTTTGGTAAACAATGTCAGTAACTGCACTTGTAATCATAGATTTTGCATAGCTATTAGCCTTCCGGAATAAATCACTTTTATGTTTATGTTCTGTCTTCTGATCTGCTGTAGCCCCTTCTGCCAAGGGCTCAGGTTTTATCAACCTTTCATCAATTTCATCCACTGCTCCTTCGTGGTAATCTAGTAGATCTCTAATTTTTCGTTCCCATATAGGCCAATCTGAATCGCCGGTCAACGGTTTAATGTGCTTCACTAAATCCATCTTTCTATATAGTTTTAATGACACTTTACAGAAAAAACAGGGTCATGAAACCGCGGCTATACTGATATCGTAGCACTCTAGCAGTTCGTCCCTCAGTCGATCGGTCCACTCAAAACTACTGAGACGTTGCCGTTCCATCGTATTGTCTCTATCTTGATTAGCTCCGCCAGCTGTAGGGTATACCATTAAGCCATTTCCCTTTCAGGGTAGGCGTGACACTACCCGATTCGAGTAGTGTTTCTAGGTTAGTTTCTTGTAGTAAATAATTACAAGTGTGGGCTCACCACACCCACGATGTGCCAACAGCACTCAGTTTTCTCGAATGGTCACCCATCCAAGTACTAACCGCGCCCAACGCTGCTTAACTTCAGTGATCTGACGAGAACTGGTTTTTTCAGCGTGGCATTATTGCCCAACCCATTGTCAGGCGCCCTGCGCGTTCGATTGCTTTGAGCCGCATTTACAACTAGGTTTGGTGTTATCATTGTTGTTCCGATGAGCAGCTGGGGAAAGGGTTCTTCAGCCCTCGCAGAGGCCCGTATGCGAGGGTAAGACTATATACTTTGGGAGATCGTTCTGGACTATCCCTGGTAGCCTGGTCAAAGTATTTCTGTCTCGGCTCATAAAGAAATCGGGCCGACCCGGTTTTGGATGGGGGGGGGGGGTCCGCCCGGGATATATATATATATATATTTAAAGTTTGTCATAAGGACAACCGCAGGGTTTCGCTGGGAGCGGGTGCTAATCTGAAAAATTGCACCCGCTCCCAGCGAAATCGCGGTACCATTTCAGCTGTAACCACGTCTTACGACCGTGAGATAGGTGGTTACAGTCTGCGACGAACTCAATACGATGATCCGGCAAAAGTCTCGTGCACCCTGAGGACACTGAGCGACCCAAGGATGACCGCCTTCTGCATTTTCCCCGCAAGTGTCTCAGCCTTTTGTTGACATGCAGGGATGCTTTTCAGGCTATTAACCAGTGAAACCTTGGCACCTCCAAGAGCGCCGATGATCAAGTCGATTAGCTTAACAGAATATTTCGGGTATAACCATCGCAACTCCCTTATAAGGTCTTTATACCTCTCTTTCTTTTCTTTCTCCTTGGCTGTGACGTATTTGTCAGCTGGTGCCGAAAATTCGATAACGAACATGGTTCGTTTCTCGAAGTCAAGGAGAACTATGTCAGGCCTCGAGTGCGACAATTGACTCTATTTCTCTAGGAGCATTTAGCGGAGAGGTATTTGGGCTAATGCCATAAGAGTGACAGAGATGGTAATAAAGCACTCTTAGTGCCGCATTGTGCCTTTGGATGTAGGTCATTCCCACATGAGTTGGACAACTAGATAGTATGTGTCCTAGATGCTCGGGGTATGCATGACACGCTCTGCAGCTATCATCGGGAATGTCTTTGCTCAAAATGTGGCGACGGTATCCTAGAGTGGAAATGACACCGTCTTGACATGCCAAAATGAAGCCCTCCGTGCCCGACTTTGATCCGGGTGATCTAAGGAAAGCAAACGTTAGCTCATACGACATCGACTAATCTTCCACATTTCTGTGGAAGATGCCGTGCATCCTCTTGTCGAGGAGCTGTTCGTGGAAGTTTTTCTCCTGTGCTTTCTTAATCCGGGCCTTCAGGAGTGAGTATTCAAGATGGATAAGATTTGATGCATTTTGCTCACCGCTGCTTTGTACAGAAACGCCCCTTTGCCCACTTCTTCGTGTTTCCTGACCATTTTAAGAAGAGGGTCTTGTCCATTTTCGACCATATGTGCTGTACTCAGAATAAGCCTGTTGTGAAGACATTCAAGATTCAAGATGTAAAGTCGTGGAACAGAAGACTTAAGGTGCATGCTTTTGTTCATGTGCACAACCTTTCCGGACCTCATATCGAGGGATCTGAACTCGTCCTTCGTCCATGGAACTACTCCAAATGAATAGAGTACTACGGGGACGGCAAGCATGTTCGTTGCAGATACTTTGTTCCTCACCGACAGTTCGGAAGACCATATCCGTCAGATGAGACGTTTGTGTCTGCATCGGAGAGTATCCTTTATAGATGTCACGTCCTGAATGCGGCTCTGTGGCACGCCCATGTATGTATAGGTCTCTTCAGCGCAAAGGTGTCGTATAGCGCTTCTGTCAACGATCTCAGGATCTTCGGGGATGTCATTAAGTTTTCCTTTCTTCAAATTAACCTTGGCGCATTTCTCTAACCCGAACTCCATTCCAATCTCTTGAGTGTACTCTTTGACAATTTTTAGAGGTAGATGTAGTTTCTCTTGATTCCTAGCATAGATCTTAAGATCATCCATGTAAAATACATGAGTGACCTTATGCTTTCAGTTTCCAGGTTTGTCGCAGAGATACCCTTCGGAATGGCGAAGTGCGAGAGATAGTGGCAATAATGTGAGGAAAAAGAGGAGAGGGCTCATGATGTCGCCCTGAAACACACCTCTAGAAAGGTGATACTGTTAGTAATCACACGATGTTTTCCAGATGAGATAGTAAATCCGGTTTTCCAAAGCGGCATTAATGTCTATGCCCCTCACGATGTGTGGATGAACCTTTAGGCTTTCCAACAGACAGATGATAAGTCTATGGGAGGTTGAATCCAAAGCTTTCCGGTAATCAATCCAGGCCATCGATAGAAGTCGCTGATAGGATGCTGCGTCTTTACAGACACATCTATCGATGAGCAAGTTCTCCCGACATCCTGCTACGCCTTTCTTTGAGCCACGTTCACACATCTCTCGCGACACAGGTCCAATTGTCCAAACAATCCTATCATTTAGGATAGCTGTGAAGATCTTATACAGTGTGTTCAGACAAATTACTGGCCTGTAATTCTTCGGGCCAGATGCTGGTGGGTTGAAGGAAACTTCTTCCACCAGAAGGTCTTGATACCATCTGGTCCCGGAGCAGAATAGTTCTTCATGGATCTTAATACGTTTTTCACCTCCTCGGTAGTGATAGGTGGGCATTCCTCCTCAGCTGTTATGAGGGCATTGCACAGCTCCTTGAAGCTATTTATGTTCTTTGAGCCTTCTTCAAGTGGATTTTGGACTTCGTACACTTCTCTCAAAAATGCTTCGACCTCCTCTGGTTTGGGCGGATGGTCGACAGTAACTGGAGGGTCTTGGAAGAGTAGAGATAGGTCAGACAAAAACTTTGATTTTCTCTGACCCACCTCTCTCTCCGCTCTAGACTTCTCCTAGCGTTAGACAGTATTCTGTCAACAATATGCTGCCTGATGGTCAGTAGCTTTGACTTGTTGATTGTGTGATGACGGATACGCAGTTCGCGCGCGAACTGTCGAACCTTGACAGTGAAAGTCCTGCCAGATGTTATATAGTCAATCACACATTGAATGCGGGACGCGTACTGTCTTGCCCAGCCTATCTTGGTGCTAAGTTGATGCATTCGTCTTTTGGTCTTATGATCAACCGTTGGTTTTGTTTTACGGTTTGCATCTGCCAAAGTTCTCGCTGCATTGTACACACTACAATTGATATTCTAGAGGTCTGATTCTTCGGAAAAATCTCCACGAAGCTCATCATCCAGTTCAGTCAGATCTTTGGGCTTGGGAGAAACTTGAATGTTGATGTTTCTCCGGGTCTTGAAGCATCGTTCTTCGTCTATTGGATGCCTGTTTGAGGTTGGTCTCAGTGTCGCCTCTCTTTCTCTGTTGCCGGCTTGTTCTGGCTGCGGTTATGTAGGCGCTTTGCTTATATAACCCCTTTTCCGGAGGTCCTCGGCACGGTTTCGCAGACGTTTTTGCGAAAAATCCGAGAGCTCTGGGTGCTTCTCGCACCACAGAGCATGCAGTCGCGCCATGTAAACTTTTCGTTCAGGGGCCATACTGGTATCATATCACATATATATA